>JAHHUM010000447.1:0-159259 GCA_036173005.1 Crenichthys baileyi | reverse complement strand
ATAACCCCTTTTTGCTTTGATGAGTGCACACTCTTGGCATTCTTTTGTGAGCATCATGAGTCCGCCACCTGAAATGGTTTTCCAAGAGCCTTGAAGGAGTTCCCAGAGGTAGTAATAAAAACAAAGAAAAACCACTGAATGAGAAGGTGTGTCCAAATTTTTGACTGGTAGTGTACCTGCTATTATCTTGGTGTTTATAAACTTTCAGTTCTGCAGATGTTTTCTTTTTTTAATTCTTATTAATACGATATTACTTAAAGAACACTGTTGTTTGTTAAAGCTTAACAAAATACAGAGTAGAACAATTGCATCAGTGAATTCTTTAATTTGTTTGCAGCAAGAAGGTCTTGGGTTTGACTCCCGCCCGGGGGTCTTTCTGCATGGAGTTTGCATGTTCTCCCCTTGCATGCGTGGGTTTTCACTGGGTACTCCAGCATCTTCCCACAGTCCAAAAACATGACTGTTAGGTTAATTGGTCTCTCTAAATTCCTCTTAGGTGTGAATGGGTGTGTGCATGGTTGTTTGTCCTGTATGTCTCTGTGTTGCCCTGCGATGGACTGGCGACCGTCCAAGGTGTACCCCGCCTCTCGCCCGTAGACTGCTGGAGGTAGGCGCCAGCTCCCCTGTGACCCACAATGGAATAAGCGGTATAGAAGATGAATGAATGAAGCTGTTTAGCAGTTAACCCTACGCAATTTCTACCCATAAGTGTTGAATAAAACAATAAAATGTATGTAAATTGTACACCAATTAGCTAAACTTCAGCAGTTTCTCAATGATGTGTGGTGTACCAGTGAGAGAACCTGCAGAAACAACTTCTCTGCCTATTTTAAATTATTTTTTGCACAGTAAAACTAAATAAAAATTGTCTCTTTTTTCTCTTTAGTGGTTTTTCCATTTAAAGATTTTCTTTTGTAGTTTTTCTTGCCATCACAAATGCAATATTTTTGTTAAAAGGGAAAAGGCACTGAAAACATCTTTTTTCTTTTTTATTTAATTGGAAATTGTAGACAGTAACACATGGAAACACTGGGAGAAAATGAACCTTCATCTCTTGCTTTATCCATTGCAGCCATTTGGACAAACACATGTCAAAGGAGGCAGCACATTATATTTCCTGTTTCTCTTGTGTTGATCCAGTACTGGAATATAGCAAGCTATAGGGAATAATTGTAATTGCTCAAAAGGATTAAACATACATCTACTTAAAGCAATAAAGTATTGCCACAATTTATTCTTTGCATGTCGAAATGAAGCTCCGAAAGGAAGTACATTGTTTGTTTTTTCTTATTTAGTATTTACATCTAAAATTAACATGTATTTTATTCCTCTGTGTTATCTAATTTGAATCCATAAACCTTTAATACTTTCATTTAGATCAGAAGATTTCAAAACATAGTTTGTTAACCTTCAGCTGGAATGACATGAAATATAGGTTTGATGTTAACATTTCTTACTCTAGAAAATACTCTAGAAAATATCTGCCTATGCTGGAGCTCCACATATAATGTATGGTGTAATATAGCTTGAAATCATTTGAGCTTGTGAAGTCCCCTTATCATTTGTAGCAGGGTTGGGTGATGTCTAGTGACACAATTCCTATGAAGCATCCAGTGCTAAACATTTTCCACATAGTTGTCTTCTCTTCTTCTTCTCCTGCATCAGTAATAGCATCAGTGTTTGATGAAATCTCCTAACTGAAGATGTCACAGGCTGCCTCCGCCTTCCAGATAAGGTTGCAGTCTTTCTGTATCATTGGGATCATGTGCGGCTACCCACTTAGGAAACGGATCTGCTTTTTCTAACGCTAATAGAACAAACTGCCCATCAGGCCTCAATGCCTCCACATGTCTTTGAAAGGGATGACAGGTGAGATCTGACTGAGGTTTCAGGAATTCCTGTTTAAGGAGGGACATTAACTACAATAATCCATTATCCTATTGATTACAGTGGAATAGGTGGTACATGTATGGAAATTTAACTAATAATGCAACTTTAAACGAAGGGCTATAGAAAACCATCACTATTCTGATTCTTTTTTAAAGTTTCTTGATGCTGTCATACATTAAGTGAGGTAATTATGTATTTCATTCTTTTTTTAAATTTCCAGTGCTAACTTTTAACTTTTCTTAATAATAAATGATAGAGAATATTATCAAACACATTAAGCCCCTCTATATAAAAAATAATTTTCATTTTTCCCTGAATGATGACAATTTGACATATATGGTTAAACCACTGAAAACAAAATCTTTCCATTTGTCTTATTATTCATTAAAGAGGAAGTTTAAGGCCATATGATAATTGACATAAATTTTCTTTTTTACATTTTAAGTAGGGCCAATACAGAGCAGAGCATCCAACTGTCATGTAGACAGGGGTTATAAATGACCGCTTTTAATCAGTCAAGCTCACATGGTTTGCAACACTGTCCCTCTGTTTTACTATAAGGACACTCTGATCTCTGTCCAGAGACACCCTGTAAATATTTATATATATATATCCTTTGTGCATTTGTTCACCCAACTTAGACAGCTATAAAGAAAAATGACCATATCATATCATATTCATCCATCCATCCATCCATCCATCCATCCATCCATACCCACTTTTTCTTGCAGGGTTGCGAGGGGTGCTGGTGCCAATCTCCAATGGTCATTGACTTGCAAAACGTATACCTATTGTCATAGTCAAAACAAAGCTGACATTTAGGTGAATAAATAGTATACCATTTCTAGAGAGGTAGTTATGTTTAAAATAGTTACTCAAAATGAACCAGGAGAAAAAGCGATGAAAAGCAGGAAGTAATTCAAGTGAACAGAACATAAAAATGCGATTGCTTTACTTGGCAATGTTGGGAGTTTGATTGTGATTGCTCAGGCTGTCTGATATGTCGGGGTCTCGTCAGCTGCGGTCAGGTGAGGGTGGGTCGCCTGTGGGGTGTCCCCAGAGCTTCATCACGGCTGACAGCACGTCTCACCGTACACTCGATTGATTCTCTGAAAGGCAGGTTCACCAGGATCTAGCGCATGGTGTGTTTTTTAAACAAAAATGTTGCTTAAAGTGATCAAACTGATCTTTCAGTTCAGTGACACCACCGAAGTTTGACATGCGCCAAGAAGGAGTCCTGATGTCAGATGTTTAGATAAATCCTTCCACTAACCTAAAATATATCTATTTTTGGTTGATTAGGGAGAATGAAAAAACTAAATAATAATCATTTAGTAAAATTGACTGGGTATGATGTTGCTTTTGGAGAAATAAGTTACATTGCAAAAAAGCCACAAAAGCTACCATAATATGCAAGGCCATCATTCTTTGAGCAAATAGGTGTAGTCATAAGTACAAAACCTCTCTTGTGAGCCAAAAGAGATTAGTAAAGTCACCTTGAATAAGCACTGTCATTTTGCCTAATAAAATTGCATTATGGAAGCTGGAGACGGCCCTGTGATTTGTGTCCTCCTGACAGGGCTTCCGTGTTCATTAGAGGCTGTGGCGAGGAGCTCTTAGAAACACTGGAATCGCAGACACCAGGCAGCTCTGGGCATCCCCACCCTTCACATTTATATGCAGTTTACTTCATTCCATAATATATTTTGACAAAACAAGCAGTTTTCATTATTTGAACATATCAGAGACTTTGATACATTGACATTAAATTGTGTTCATTCTCATCACTGGTCGGGAACCATCGGACAGGGTTTCTTTAGTCTTTAAAGTTTGATGTTTCATTGTCATTACTCTGGTCTTCAGTTCCCAACACAGACACCTGTATAGACTGAGGCCCGAATGCTAAAAGAGGAACTCTGACATTTTCATCCATGATAAATAAATTAACCTACAAATGAAAGCCAATTATTTTCTACTTTCTTGGTCCAGAAAATATTTAGTCTATTTTCAGTAGCATGAATGGGGATATATGTTATTCTTTCTTTGAAAACCCTTGCTGAATTTAGACAAGTTTAATGAATGCATTTGGATTAAAAGCCACTAGATGTTTGGAGTTCTGTTTTCCATGAAGATAAAGCAAAATCAACAATAATAGACATAAATAATTTAATAAAAGACAAACACTTTGCATTGTAAATAATTTCTAAGATTTTATTTTGTTAGTGAATATATAGCCCAGTAAAATTAAAAAGGTGTTGATCTGCACCAACTGCCTGTTTTGACTAGCCAAATTTGTTCAGTTCTTAAATTGCTGTGGCGGGCCGCCGCAATGGCCCCTTTGAACAGTCCTGGCCTATTACATTTCACAGGATCGACACATACAGAGGGAGGCTTTCTACAGGATTTAGGTAAGATGACCCTGAAAGGAGGTAGATTTGTGTCAGGTGAACCCTGTGCAGATTTGGCTGTATGTTTTAGATCATTATCTAGTTGAAAGACCCAATGATGCAATCAGATTTTAGCCAGCATTACAGATTCTCAGTAGTATTTAACAATGGGCATGAGGTGCTTTTACAAACACCAGACCCACCAAGAATGGCTTTACTGAAAAGCTGAATCTTGGTCTCATTTGACCAAAGCACATGGTTTCAAGTCCCTGTAGCTGTATACATTATATCTACATTATGTTGTTGTAAAGACTTTATGAACCCAAGATGCCACTCTTTGCTGCAGTATTTCTAACAGTGATTTTTCTATTTTACTTGTCTTACCATCTTGCTCACTGTGTGACAAGATAAATACGATCCCTGGTCCAGTTTACTGGACACTGGCTAAAAGCAATGGGCCTCTGTCACATGTCATGTTCATACAGTGGTAAAACAGAATGTAATGAATTAATAATTAGAAGCTCAGAAGAAATGCTTTAGATTGGCAATGGATTGAATTCCACCCTCCACCGATTAAATGTTCTCAAATTAATGTTTACATTTTTCATAATTGTCTAGTGTGAGTTTTTTTATTTATATTCTAGGTTCTTTAAAGTAACCACCTTTTGCTTTGATTACTGCTACGCACACTCTTGGCATTCTGTTGATGAGCTTCAAGAGGTAGTCACCTGAAATGGTTTGCCAACAGTCTTGAAGGAGTTCCCAGAGATGCTTAGTACATGTTGGCCCTTTTGCCTTCACTCTGCGGTCCAGCTCACCCCAAACCATCTCGATTGGGTTCAGGTCCGGTGACTGTGGAGGTAAGGTCATCTGGCGAAGCACCCCATCACTCTCCTTCTTGGTCAAATAGCCCTTACACAGCCTGGAGGTGTGTTTGGGGTCATTGTCCTGTTGAAAAATAAATGACGGTCCAACTAAACGCAAACCGGATGGAATAGCATGCCGCTTCAAGATGCTGTGGTAGCCATGCTGGTTCAGTATGCCTTCAATTTTGAATAAATCCCCAACAGTGTCACCAGCAAAGCACCCCCTCACCATCACAACTCCTCCTCCATGGTTCATGGTGGGAACCAGGCATGTAGAGTCCATCCGTTCACCTCTTCTGCGCCGCACAAACACACAGTGGTTGGAACCAAAGATCTCAAACTTGGACTCATCAGACCAAAGCACAGATTTCCACTGGTCTAATGTCCATTCTTTGTGTTCTTTAGCCCAAACAAGTCTCTTCTGCTTGTTGCCTGTCCTCAGCAGTGGTTTCCTAGCAGCTATTTTACCATGAAGGCCTGATTCACACAGTCTCATCTTAACAGTTGTTCTAGAGATGTGTCTGCTGCTAGAACTCTGTTTGGCATTGACCTGTTCTCTAATCTGAGCTGCTGTTAACCTGCGATTTCTGAGGCTGGTGACTCGGATGAATTTATCGTCCGCAGCAGAGGTGACTCTTGGTCTTCCTTTCCTGGGGCGGTCCTCATGTGAGCCAGTTTCTTTGTAGCGCTTGATGGTTTTTGCGACTGCACTTGGGGACACTTTCAAAGTTTTCCCAATTGTTCGGACTGACTGACCTTCATTTCTTAAAGTAATGATGGCAACTCGTTTTTCTTTACTTAGCTGCTTTTTTCTTGCCATAATACAAATTCTAACAGTCTATTCAATAGGACTATCAGCTGTGTACTGTATCCACCTCCTGCACAACACAACTGATGGTCCCAACCCCATTTATAAGGCTTGAAATCCCACTTATTAAACCTAACAGGGCACATCTGTGAAGTGAAAACCATTTCAGGTGACTACCTCTTGAAGCTCATCAACAGAATGCCAAGAGTGTGTGGAGCAGTAATCAAAGCAAAGGGTGGCTACTTTGAGGAACCTAGAATATAAGACATATTTTCAGTTGTTTCACACTTTTTTGTTCAGTATATAATTCCACATGTGTTAATTCATAGTTTTGATGCCTTCAGTGTGAAGCTACAATATTCATAGTAATGAAAATAAGGACAACTCTTTGAATGAGAAGGTGTGTCCAGACTTTTGGTCTGTACTGTATGTTTCATTTTTATTTGTGGTTTGGCTTTTTACAGAACAAATATTTTTTTGGGCAACTCCTTGTTTAGAATTGACTGTGTATTTTTTACAGATTGTTGATATATAATACTGTGCAAAATTTTTGGCAGGTGTGAAAAAATGCAGTCAACAATGATTGGTTATTTTGATCAATTTACAAAATGCTAAGTGAGCGAACCCAAACATACAGCCAAAGTCATTAAGAACTATCTTCAGCGTACAGAAGAACAAGACTTACTGAAGGTGATGGTATGGCCCCACAGAGCCCTAAACTCAACATCATTGAGTGTGTCTGGGATTACATGAACAGACAGAAGGATGTGAGAAAGCCTACATCCACAGAAGATCTTTGGTTAGTTCTCCAAGATGTTTGGAACGACCTACCAGCCGAGTTCCTTCAAAACTGTGTGCAAGTGTACCTAGAAGAAATGATGCTGTTTTGAAGACAAAGGGTGGTCGCACCAAATATTGATTTGATTTAGATTTCTCTTTTGTTCATTCACTGTTTTGTTGATTGATGAAAATAAATGAGTAACACATTTTTGAAAGCATTCTTTGTTTACAGCATTTTTTCACACCTGCCTAAAACATTTGCACAGTACTGTATGTGCCTTTTAGCAAATACCTACATATTGAAACCCTTGACAATAATATTATAAAGTCTCAGCGATAAGCTCACAGATGTGAATCCACGCCCCCATTCGTTGAATTTCCTACAGAACCTTGTTTATTAGATTCCTTTTCACAGACCCGACTGAGTCAGCAGATTCAGCGTTTCTGTTTGAAATAATCACCTTTTCAGAACCATTGCCAGGAAATATAGGACAAGGAGAGAGACTCTGGAAAACTGAAGTTTTATTTGAATAAAAATTGAGCTAAATAGAAAAATTGTCCTGCTCCCTCACATCAATCCAAACTATTTTAAAAGCCTGGGAAAACAGTGTTTGGATGATTAAATTGGTTATGTGCCGTCAGTGGGAAGTCATCTTTTAGAGGAGGATTAATATGGATGTTGTGGTGGTATCTATTGGAAATCTCACCAGTTCTCACTTTCTTTCGCTTTTTTTTCTAATCTGTCCCTCCTGTTCCCCTCTTGTACTTATTTTTCTGTTATTTATCTTTCCCCTGTGTCTTTTAGCCCATCTGATGATTGTGATTGCCGGACACATTGAGGGTAATCTCCTGCGGTGAATCAAGAGTGCATCATCTCTAGATCCTCTGATACCACCAACTCTTCATCCTCCTACATTCAACCCTCTTTTGCTTCTCCCCTCCTGCTTCCACCTCTAACTCACCAGTAAAGGTCAACATTTAGAGCCAGAATGGAGGACACCTACAATAACAGGACTACTCTGGTTAAGGGTGCCAAGGGCATGGTCAAGGAGGCCAAGCGGCATGCAGCAAAGAAAGTCAACAAGGCGGTTGACCGTGCTGCAGATGAATACTCATCTCATCGCAACTACACACGATTCCAGGATGAGGAGGAAGAAGATGAGGATTTCTACCACAACCAGAAAGGGCATGAAGGAGAGAGATACAATGAAAACGAGGAGGGCTCCAGCGATGCCACAGAGGGCCATGATGACGAGGATGAAATCTATGAGGGGGAGTATCAGGGGATTCCCTCAGTTGGAGACAAGAAGCATAAGGAGGGCCATGTGGCGCTGGGACAACCGATGTCAGATGCCACGAAGGACCGCGGTGAGCTGGAGCAGGAGAGGGAGGCAGATGAAGAGGAGCTGGCCCAGCAGTACGAGCTGATCATGCAGGAGTGCGGCCATGGGAGGTTCCAGTGGCAGCTGTTCTTTGTACTGGGACTGGCGCTCATGTCAGATGGTGTGGAAGTGTTCATCGTGGGATTTGTCCTGCCCAGTGCAGAGACAGACATGTGTATACCAAACTCCAGCTCAGGATGGCTAGGTAAGATCATAATTTGTGTTTTGATGTTGCTGAGTGATTATGGATGTGCCTGTGCTGACAGGAATATTTTGCTGATACCGTCCTGGATCAGGTAAATGATCCACACTCCGTTGCCACAGCTTACAAGCCAATCGTTCCACAGTTCCTTGTAGTCATTCCAAGTATTCATACCACCTGCATTTTTCACATTTTGTCATATTGCTATCACAAACATTAATGTTTGTTATTGGGATTTTAATGATAGATCAAGGGAAATTAGTGCATACTTGTGGAGTGGAAGGAAAATAACGCAAGTGTGATGTGCCTTTGAAATGAAAACAAACTGCACCTCACCCTGAGGAATCCTCTTTCAGCTTGGACATGGAGCTAAATACAGAGCTAGTTGAAGGCTACAAACCTTCCAGTAGGACAACAACCCAAAACATACCACCAGAACTACAGAGGACTGGTTTAAATCAATGTGTTGGAACGGTTCAGTCAAAGTCAGGACCTAAATCTAATTAAAAATGTGTGACAAAATGGAAGGTTACCCAAGCAATCTGACTGAGCTTTAGTATTTGGCAAAGAAAAATGGGGAAAAACTTCAGGTTCTAGATATGTGAAGCTGGTAGAAAAATATACCAACTTACCTATAGCAGTAACTGCAGCAAAAAGTGGTTCAACTAAGCATTTACTTTCAAAATGTAAAATATTTTGAAAACACTGTATGATTAACAATGCTTTGTGTTAGTTTATCTCATAAATAAAACCAAGAAAATACACTGTTACATCGAATACATTGAAGTTTGTGATTGTAAAGTGACAAAATGTGAAAAAGTTCATGAGTATGAATACCTGTGCAAGGCACCGTGGAGCTGATCATCCTGAATAAGGTAAATGTGTTACATAGTCCACACTGTTGCCAGAGCTCACACGACACCGTCCCATCTGAGTGTAAACATCAATGCAGGTTAAATCTCAACACAGCTGAAGATATAGATTAGCTAGTATTAGCTAGAATCCTCAATATCCTATTGCCAGTGTTATATGTTTGTTGTGTAGTGTTTCAATCCAATGGTCTGTGTGTATGAATTAAGAGAAGCTGGTATTCCCAGTGTGCTCTGGGAGGTGAAGTTTCAGCTATCCCTGTAGCTGCAGGTATATAATCCATCACTGCAGAGCTGTGTACAGAGGTGGACTCGCAGTGTCAGAACCAGAGTGGAGAGGACATTAAATCAGACTTACAGCCCTTAGATACTAGCTGCTACAGCAAAGCATGACAATTCACCAAGTTCTCAGAAACAACTGATGCAGACAGAGTCTAAGAAATGTTGCAGATCTGAATTCTGAAAATTTATCATACTGTATTTGAAGCTTGCTTTAAACAATGTTACTTAATGTATTTGTACACGATCTTGCTGTGTTTCAAAACAGATACAGAACAAACAGGTATGTTTCACTATATGGTAACAAACAAATCTGTGGGGCAACTTCATTTTTTTTTAAATATAAGTTTCCAGTATCAATGGAAACTCCTTTCTTCTTCTGCAGCCAAGATAACCCTATTAGGTATTCATACTCTCTGCTCTGCTTTCCCCTTGTTTGTACCTCCATCCTTTATCCCCTTTCCTTTTCCTCTCATCCTCCATTCAATGTGCCTCTCTTTTCATCTCTTGTTCTCCCCCATTCTTCTCCTCTTTTCCCTCTGATTGCCCCCAAGGCCCCTCCTTTGGTGAAGATCACAGTAGGTGTGTGTGTGTGTGTGTGTGTGTGTGTGTACTTTCATGATTGCTGTGACCTTGTTGCTATCCATTTTATGACAACAGTATTAAACAATCTGCTTTATGTTTTGGGTGCATTTTAAACATTCTAGTGAACAGCTAGTTACCATACATATGTGGATGTGGAAAATAATCTCATTTAAATGTGTTTCGTGAGGTGGAAGCATTAAACCAAGCTAAAGAGGCCTTACAAAAAGGTTGTCCAGTGGCAACAGTGATAATATATTTCACATGAACCAGGGTTCTTGCCATTCCACAGACCAAAGTTTAGTTTTAGCAGTGGTAAATGATGCTTGGTTTCCATGTAACAACCGGCAGATTCAACATTTGTTTTTGGCAGATTGCGGAAACTTGAAAAAGATGCGAGCAGTGTGCAAAGAATGTTAAAAAAAACAGCTCTTTCATTGATGCATTGGAAGTCTTTTCTTTCATTAACATGTTGACTGTTTTAGTCCTTGACTTCCCATCTTTCAGCATGATTTAATTGAGCTGAAGGCACAGACTGTTCAATAGGAAAAATACTTTGTTTGCACAGTGTTTCTTGCTCTGTGACCGAGGCCAGACTCTACATTACACTGACATGGAGTGATGTTATAAAGACACACAGGCACAGAACTTGGTTATCAGCACGCAAACCACAGCAGATAAGTCTATGATAAGGTTAAAAATAAAGTGATAAATAACTAAATAAATATAAATATTTAGTTGATTTATTTTTTTATTGCTTTAATTCACTGTAAAACTGTTACATTGGAACAATGCCCCCCTAGAACTCTTTTAGTTGTGAACTCCACAAATATGGCTAATATGGGAGAAAACCGGAAGCTAAAAGGCAATTATTGAGGAAAGCTAAGGGAAGTCTTATTAACAGAGAGCCAACATATTGATAAAAGGTGATCAGATGAGACCACAATTGTACTTTTTGGTCTATATGCAGATACTAGTTGTGGATGAATGTGAACATTTCACATCACCTTGATCACACCATCCCCACCATGAAACCATGACAGCAGCAGGTGAGACTGGGGAGCATCTTCTCCCGAACCAGATCAATAAGTACTGGTGCCCCCCAGGGGTGTGTTCTATCCCCACTCCTCTTCTCCCTCTACACAAATGACTGCACCTCAGCAGACTCGTCCGTGAAACTCCTGAAGTTTGCAGATGACACCACTGTCATTGGACTGATCCAGGACGGTGATGAGTCTGCATACAGACAGGAGGTGGATCGGCTTGTACACTGGTGTAGTCAGAACTGCCTGGAGCTAAACCCACTCAAGACTGTGGAGATGGTGGTGGACTTTCGGAAAACACCACCTCCATACACCCCCCTCACCATCCTCAACAACACCGTGTCGGCTGTGGATCACTTCAGGTTCTTAGGAACCACCATCTCTGAGGACCTGAGATGGTCTTCACACATAGACACTGTTCGGAAGAAGGCCCAGCAGAGACTGTACTTCCTGAGGCAACTTAAGAAGTACAACCTTCCACAGGAGCTGCTGGTCATCTTCTACACTGCCATCATTCAGTCTGTCCTGTCTTCATCCATCTCCGTGTGGTTCGGTTCATCCACAAAACAGGACAGGTACAGACTGCAACGAATAATCAGGACTGCAGAGAGAATCATCAGGGCTGACCTTCCCTCCATCCAGGACTTATACAGGTCTAGGGTCAGGAAAAGAGCTGCTAAAATCTCTGCAGACCCCACACACCCTGCACATAAACTGTTTAGAGTTCTACCTTCAGGCCGACGCTACAGAGCGCTGTTCACAAAAACCAGCCGCCACAGAGACAGTTTCTTCCCCCAGGCTGTTTCTCTGTTGAACATTCAATAAAATACAAAACAACAGCATACAGATGTTGCAAATGCACCTTTTTATTTATATATGTGTCTATTGTACATTGTAAATATGTATATTCTGTAGTGCAAAAACAAAACCAAAGAGCAAAGTGTACCGGAGTCAAATTCCTTGTTTGTATGTACAAACTTGGGAATAAAGCTGATTCTGATTCTGATTCTGATTCTGATGAAACATGGTGGCACTTGTGGTTGCACCGTTGCCTTGCAGCAAGAAGGTCCTGGGTTTATCCCCCAGCCTGTTGTCTTTCTTCATGGAGTTTGCATGTTCTCCCGGTGCATGCATGGGTTCTCTCCGGGTACTCCAGCTTCCTCCCACAGTCTAAAAACATTACTGTCAGATTAGTTGGTGTCTTTCGATTGCCCTTAGGTATGAATGGGTGTCTGCATGGTTGTTTGTCCTGTATGTATCTGTGTTGCCCTCCGATGGACTGGTGGCCAGGGCGTACCCTGCCTCCCGCCCATAGACTGCTGGAGATAGGCACCAGCTTCCCCGTGCACCACTATGGAAGAAGTGGTAGAAAATGACTGACTGACTGATGACTGACTGACTGTTAGAATGTTTCAGAACTGCAGCATTAGACTCGTTCCAAATACTTTCATTTATATTTGATTAACCATGTGTAGGGCTAATCATAGATACAAACCTGGGTTTATGTGTGTTTGTAAAACTCACTGTGGCAGATGGGAATATGGAGATGGGCATGTTATGTTGGAGACCAGTAGCATGTCTGCGTGTATGGTTAGCTGTAAAGGTAATTGACCCATACATGTTAACCGCAGGCAAAATAGATTTCGCTTTGCTTACCATAATACAAATACACTTTGAAGTAAGTGGCTTACAGACAGAACATTTTTATTTTCCTGGACAAAATAATTAAAACACTGAAAATATGCAGAATTTATGTTATGAAATGCTTTAGTTGATTCTATCTGAGGTAGCTTCATGTGAATCTCAGCCATAAAACAGAAATGTGCAAATACATGGACTCAGCTAAAATTGAAAGGGATAATTTACAACAGTGTCTACTGGCAAATCAGAATGCATGATGGGCGTCTCAGGTTTGCATGGGGTGGATGCTGTAATTACTTTAAACAAGAATTATAAATATGGAAAGGAGCAGAAGGGAAGAAGAACCATTTATGGAGCAACACACAAAAAAGCATGGAGGGCAGGAGCGAAAGGACAGCTATGAAGAGGAGAGATTACCACGTCAGAGAGGAGTAATGGGGTGGGAGGTGTAGGCGGACTGAAGCAATGAGGTGGAGACTGGTAGTTTGTAGTACACCAACTTAGTGAGGAGAGGCTTATCTATTATCTAACAGATAATGGGGTTGCATTACCCTATAATTACGTATTTCTTGTTGTAGGCCATCTTTTCTCTCCTGAATCCCCCCTCACCTTATTTTGCTGAACCCAACACTTTTCATTTTTCCTCATTTTGTCTTGTGTCAGCTGGCATCTTGCATCCTCTTTGGGCTCCAACATCTCTCTGTAGCTCCATTACTACAACACTGATACCTATTTTTCAATTTGTGATTCCTGTTCCCTCCTCTGTCAATGTGAAACCAGCTGGTTGACTCTGCGGAGCTGCGTGGCCCTGGTGCAGCTGAGCATGGCTAAACTGCAGAAAGATCCCAGCATTACTGCAGAGATTACACTGCTTGAATAGTGTAGCTAGCTCTGGACTGTGTGAGAGTGTGTGTGAAGAGGGGGATGGCATTTTATTTTCGTCTTGGGAGGGTTTGTAGGGCTGAGCGTTGAGAGGATGTATTTGACGGGACTTGATGTGATATTTCTGTGCACTTATTAAAGAAACCTGGTGTCTCCAGCACAATCTGCAACAAGCTACAGACATGGACAAATTTGGTAGTACTCCTGGTAAAGATGAGTAAAAAGCCTTAAAACAAATTCCTATTTTATCATAGTAGCATCATTTCACACAGACAATTGTAAATAAAATCCAATCTATAATCTGAATATATTTATTTGGTGGAAGAAGTATTCAAATTTAGGAAATAATTATTTTTTAATCAAAAACACCCTTGGCGTAATTGTTATTACCCCTAAAATTCATTCAAAATAAATCTACCTAAATAATGGATACTTTCATTTTTTAAGTTGAGCATTTGCAATACGTAACCCATGAATTTCTGTTTTCCTGGACCAAAACTAGGACATGACACATAGGTCATATTCTGATAACAACTCTTCAAAAATGGATAATCAAGAGAACATGCCATTCAAGAGAGGCAGATGTGTTTTGATTTTCATGAGTCAATAAATGGTAACAGTAAAACAGCTTAAAGTGTCCCACATCAACAGTCAGAGCACAAAATGCAGCATTGAGTGGCTTACTAGGGTCACCAAGTGTTCATAATAATCCATTAGACACTGTTCAGTTTGCTCAATTTAACTAGGCCTTTAACAGGAACTGTGTGCTTTAGTCAGATAAGACTAAAATTGAGCTTTTAAGCAACAAATGCAGATTGGTTTGGTCTGAAACAAAGAATGAATATGTTGATAAGCACATAATGCTCAAAGGCAAGTAAGGAAAGATAATCTATGATCTTGTGGGCGTGTATCGTCTCAGAAGGTCCTGGGAACCTTCTTAGAGTACACAACATCATGAACTCTTTGAATTGCTAATACATACATTACTAATACAATTTGTACTTAAATAAAAATCTAGTGTCCTCTGTGAGCCTCTCGCCCAGTGACTGCTGGAGATAGGCAACAGTCAATTCAATTCCATTGAATTTAATTCAATTCAGTTTTATTTATATAGCGCCAATTCACAACACATGTCGTCTCAAGGCACTTCATAAAGGGTTTGAAATGGTGCGGGGTTGTTGGGGAGGTTAGAATAAACTACTGAGTGTTAGAGTCTCGCCATTTTAGAATGGGCTATGTGTAGGGGTACTAAGTAAAATAATAAACTGATAAAGTGTGTCCATGTAGAGCCTACTGGTGGCCATTGTTATACTAAAAACCACAAGGATTGTGGGTACCTCACTCTGTCAGACTGATTATAATTTCAATTCAATTCAGTTTCATTTATATAGCGCCAATTCACAACACATGTCGTCTCAAGGCGCTTCACAAAAGTCAGGTACATACATTACAATTAATCCTAATCATTGAACAGTGCAGTCAGATTCTGTTATTTATTCAAATTGGATAAAAAGTTTTTTCTATCTAAGGAAAGGAAACCCAGCAGATTGCATCCAGTCAGTGACTAGCAGCATTCCCTCCTCCCGGATGAGCATGTAGAGACAGTGGACAGTCACTGGCGTTGACTTTGCAGCAATCCCTCATACTGAGCATGCATGTAGCGACAGTGGAGAGGAAAAACTCCCTTTTAACAGGAAGAAACCTCCAGCAGAACCAGGCTCAGTGTGAGCAGCCATCTGACACGACCGACTGGGGGTTAGAGAGAATAGAGCAGAGTAATGCAAAATTGGAGAGTAGTGTGAGAATGTAGCGAAGAGAGTGAAAGTGGTCATTATGTCCTCTAGCAGCCTAAGCCTATAGCAGCATAACTACAGAGATAGCTCAGGATAACCTAAGCCATTCTTAACTATAAGCTTGATCAAAAAGGAAAGTTTTAAGCCTAGCCTTAAAAGTAGACAGGGTGTCTGCCTCACAAACTAAAACCGGGAGCTGGTTCCACAGGAGAGGAGCCTGATAACTAAAATATATTCCTCCCACTCTACTTCTAGAGACTCTAGGAACCACCAGTAAACCTGCAGTCTGAGAACGAAGTTCCCTGTTCGGAACATATGGAACAATCAGATCTCTGATGTATGATGGAGCTAGATCATTAAGGGCTTTATATGTGAGGAGGAGAATTTTAAATTCTATTCTGGATTTAACAGGGAGCCAATGAAGGGAAGCTAAAGTAGGGGAAATATGATCTCTCTTTTTAATTTTCATCAGAACTCTTGCTGCAGCATTTTGAATCAGCTGAAGGCGTTTAACTGCATTTTGTGGACATCTTGATAGTAAAGAATTACAATAGTCCAGCCTTGAAGTAACAAATGCATGGACTAGTTTTTCAGCGTCAGTCCTGGATAGGATATTTCTAATTTTGGCAATGTTCTGGAGGTGAAAGAAGGAAATCCTAGAAACCTGTTTAATAAATGTAAAGTCATTGTGTCTTTGAGCAGTATAGTGAGCCAAAACATATGGTCAAATCAACGCAGAAATGGTACAGCACCACTAAATTAACCTTCTTCCATGATATCTCAGTCCACAGACCGAAATTCTAGAGAAAACACGTTTTGTAAGGGGACCAAGGACTAAACAATCTAGAACAGAAGCAAACTTTATCAAAACCATTTTTGCTCCCTCTCGTAGAAAACAAGATTTGTCCCAGTCACAAAATCGAAAAAAGTTAACATTTTAGTTTCAATAACACCTGCTATATAAAATGTTTTTTTTATGCTTGAATTAAAAAAACTTTTAAAACAAAAATTTTATATCTACGTTTGGGTTTTAGAACACTGAAAAGTATTAAACTTCTAAAGGAATACAATGAGAACATTTTATTCTGAAGGAAACAATGAAAACTTATGGAAAGTAAAGCAAGATGTAGCTATGTAGCTTTTTTCTGTATCACTTTTGGTCACTTTTTGCCCTCCATAGTTACTCTAGTGTGGAGGGCAAAATAAACATATCAGCCGTGGAGCTGCAGGTTGAAGACCCTATATTGAGAGAGATTGTTTGTATCTGGACTCCTCGTCAATGGCTGGCTGAGCACTTCAATTTTGTTTGCTGTGGAGGTGGCAGGACGCAGAGGGTTGAATCCCATCAAATTGGCACGATGTAGTACAAATATGATTACATGCTGCTCAGCATAAAGGAGCTGTCGATAGTTGAGCCGAGAGAAATCTAAAGCAAATACTGTAAAGCAGAGAGGAGATTAGAGGAATGTAAACCGGGTAGAGATAACAAGAAAAATAGGAGAACCAAGCTGGGAGGAAGAGAAAGCTGAAAAGAAACGGAATATAACACGGAACATAATACAGAAAGACTGACTGATACGGGTACCAAGGTGGAGCCACAGGGTGCACAATGTACACTGTTGTATGAATAAAACAGGATGGCTGTTTTGTGTGATGCCCAAACAGTTTGCAGTGCTACGAGTGAAGAGCATCAAAGTATGAAATCAGAGAGGAAGTCGTGATGCAGTTCGGTGCTGGTTCGTCTCAGGGGGCTCCTTGGTGACAGGGCAGAAAACGACGTACAAGGGTCTGCCCTCATCATTCCTCTTTCAAACTGGGAATCTCTGCACTTCCATTGCCTTTTTGTCTTCTTTGACACACCTTTAATATATTTAATTTTAAGAATTTTATATATAAATTATAAATCTAATATATTTAAATATATTTTATATGCTGTCATTCATCCTTGATGTTAGATCATACAAATTAAATTTCACTATTTATTTTTATAAATACTGATTTATTTTGTTGTTGTAACAATACCTCTTGGTAATAAATATTATAATGTGGGAAAGTTTGTAAACTTCCATAGAAATGGTTGCAGATGTTTTGCTTCTGCCTGAGAGTTCTCCAGACACTCACAGACTATATTGGTCTCCACCTCTAAACTCAGATGTATTTCTCAATCTAACGAGATCTAAGAAGCAGCTGTATCCATGCAGAACTCTTAAAGGTATGAAATTTGACTAAAACAGCAGAAATATGAAATAAATTAAAGAGAAAGCTAGGACAACATTACAAAATCTGATGATGCGTAAAGCTGAAAGTGATATTCTTTTTGCAAGGCAAGGATTCTTTGAATCAGCAAATAAACTGAACCGCTTTTTGGCCCGCTTAGCAAAGAATGCCCCGCTAAATCTTTTATTGCAGCTATAGTCGACACCAATAATGAAAGACAAACAACAAATCGAGCGATTAATGAAGGCATTTTCTGAGTTTTTTATATTACTTTATATAGCTCGGAAGGTGACATGACAAGACAGATCTCAGAGTTTTTCTTGAACGATTAAATATTTCCCCAGTGATCTCAAGAGCAGATTACCCAGTTGGAATACCACTTAACAAAGCTAGAAATAGATAAAGCTATATCTGCACTTCAATCAGGGAAAAGTCCAGAGGCAGATGGTTTCCCAGCGGAACTTTTAAAACCATGCAGGAAAAATTAAGTAGTCTGCTTCTGAGAGTTTTTAACAAATCATTTAAAGAATCAAAACTTCCAAAATTCATGTACAGGGCAAATAAAACTGATTGCTAAAAAGAATACAAATCCTGAATTATGTTCATCGTGTAGGCCTATCAGCCTTTTAGGCATGGAATAGAAGTTTTAGCTCTTAGACTACAAAAAGTCATATGCTCGATTGTAGATGCTGACCAAACAGGTTTTATTAAGGAAAAATTCATATCACAACACTAGACGCCTATTCAACATTATCCACTATGTTAACTTTAATCAAATTCCGGGTTCAGTTGTTTCTATGGACACCAAAAAGGCGTTTGATATAGTTGAGTAGCAATACATGGGTTAAGATTATATATAACTCCAAACTGCCTTTTGTCACCTCCCATTCAAATAGGTAGGGGCACAGCTCGAGGATGTCCACTATTCCCATTGTTGTTTGCTCTGGCTATTGAGCCTCTGCACATGGCCATTAGACAGAATTCAGTTATTGAAGGGATTAAAATTGGGGGAAAAGAACACAAAATTCTTCTTTATGCAGATGATGTTCTTCTTACACTAGCAAGCTCATCCAAATCATTACCTGCTCTGATTAAGTGTATTAGGGAATTCGGTCTCATATCTGGGTATAAAATGAACCTTGACAAGTCTGTTAAGTCTGTAATGACCGTGGGGGACTTAGTCGATACTGAACTGGCATATGTTAAACACTTTCGTTGGGCTCCCTCAGCTTTTGTATACCTGGGAATTAAAGTTACACCGAATCTAAACCAAGCGTACAGGAAAAACATCAATGGACTGACTCAAAATCTGTGTGAAACACTTAAAAGATAGAGAACCCTTCCAAAATCTTTTTAGGTAGGACAAATCTGGTTAAAATTATTATTTTGCCTAAAATATTATACCCCACCACAACCATGTTTTTTGTAATATTAAAATCAGAGGACATTAAGGCTATCAACAAAGCAATGGTTGATTTTATTTAAGCTGGAAGAAAACCCAAGATTAAATTAGAAATATTACAATTGCCAAAAGAAATTGGAGGATGGAGCCTGCCAAACATTGAAAATATGTTCTATCGATACAAGCTAGGATTATCTCTTCTTGGATACATGAAAAATTAGATTCACCCTGGTTTCATATAAAAGTATCACCACTGTCACCTGTGAACATATTAGGAAAACGTTTATATGATTTGCCACAAATAGTGAAGGACAACCATCTGATATGTAATGCTTTTTAGGCATGGGTAAAATTGAGGAAACAGTTTAACAGAAAAGATATTATGTAACAGGACCAGTCATGTTGTATATTGTATTGTGTATTTGGATAAAAGAAAGAAAAGTAAAAAAAAAAGAAAGTATGAAATTTCATCCATATAAACCATACAAACTTGTCTCCTTGGAGAAGACACAGATTAAAATGCATGACCTGGGTCTATGGACTTCTGGTAACATTCACTTGACATGAGCATCAATGTTGTAGTGATTTTGTATTAATGTTGTATTAATTTTGGGCTTTTGGGCCTTTGAAGGGAGTTTTCCTCTCCACTGTTGCTATATGCATGCTCAATATGAGGAATTGCTGCAAAGTCAATGCAAGCGACTGTCCACTGTCCCTACATGCTCATCCAGGGGGAGTGAATTGTTCAAGTCCCTGACTCGATGCAATGAGCTCCGGCTCCAAAGTCAGTACCCTCAAGCTCAGCTTAAGCTCGAAGTCTTCAGGTGAACAGGAACTCCAGGGTCAATACCCTCAAGCAAAAAGTCCTCTGGAGAAAGGTTTATGATGAGATCATTGAGCTATCTGGCCCTAATGACAAGAAGAATGTTTAGAGGAATTAAGGAAAGGCTTCCAAATCTAACAGCAGGGTAGTGTCAAGCATGGTGGTGGCATCATGCTAAAGGACTGTTTTGTTACCACTCATACATTACACAGTGGATTGAATGATAAAGAAGGACATCTAAATTGTTCAGCTTAACCTCAAAGCAACAGCTTGATGATTAAAGGTTTGACACAATTGGGTATTACAGATGGACAGTTATTCCTAAAAAACATCTGAAAAGATAAAACATTCTAACATTTAGCTTCCAGAAAGGCCCTGAAATTAGATTTATTATTATTATTATTTATTAAAAGTGTTCAAGGTGGTGCAGTTGGTAGCACCGCTGCCTTGCACCAAGAAGGTCCTGGGTTCGACTTCCAGTCGGGGCTCTTTCTGCATGGAGTTTGCATGTTCTCCCCATGCATGTGTGGGTTCTCTCCGGGTACTCCAGCTTCCTCCCACAGTCCAAAACATGACTCTTAGGTTAATTGGTCTTTCTATATTGCCCTTAGGTGTGAATGAGTGTGTGCATGGTTGTTTGTCCTGTGTGTGTCTGTGTTGTCCTGCGATGGACTGGTGACCTGTCCAGAGTGTACCCTGCTTCCTGCCCATAGACTGCTGGAGATAGGCACCAGCTTCTCTGCGACCCCTAATGGAAGAATCAGTAGAAAATGACTGACTGACTGTTCATAACCTTCATGGACAGGATTTCTGGGCACAGCCAAGGGCCGGAGGGGGTCTGGTTTGGGGTCCAGTGGATATCGTCTGTTCTTTTTGCAGATGACGTACAGGACTTACAATACCTACAGCATGCAGCCGCATGTGAAGCGGCTAGGATGAGGATTAGCTCCTCCGGCCATGGTTCCCAACCGGAAAAGGGTGGCTTGCCCTCTTCAGGTTGGAGGGGAGCTCGGGGTCTTGTTCACGAGCGAGGGGAGAATGGAGCGGGAGATTGACAGACAGATCGGTGTGGCCACCGCAGTAATGATGACACTGTGCCTGTCCGTAGTGGTGAAGACAAAGCTGAGCCAAAAAGCAAAGCTCTGGATTTACCAGTCAGTCTACGTTCCTACTCTCGCCTATAGGCATGAACTTTGGGTCATGACCGAAAGAGCGAGATCCTGGATACAAGCAGCTAAAATTAGCTTCCTCCGTAGAGTGGCTGGGCACAGATAGGGTGAGGAGCTCGGAGGATGGGAGGAGCACAGAGTAGAGCAGCTGCTCCTCCACATCGAGAAGAGTCAGTTGAGGTGGCTCAGGAATCTGTATTGGATGCCTCCTTGACACCTCCCCAGGGAGGTGTTCCAAGCACGTCCCACTGGGAGGAGGCCCAGGGGATGGCCCAGGACACGCTGGAGGGACTGTGTTTCTTGGCTGGCCTGGGAATGCTCTGGGCTCCCCCTGGAGGAGCTGGAGGAAGTCTAGGTGTCTCTACTGAGTCTGCTGACACGGATAAAGTGGAAGACGATGGGTATAAAATCTAAAACTCATTTGAACTCTGTCATTCCCAGTAAGAACATTGGTAATTGTGTTCCAAAGATTATTCTGAAAAGTAGTTGATAGCTTCAAAAAGCATCTTATTTCTCTTCTCCTTGCTAGGAGATCAAAAAAATCAGGGAGGGTGAGGGGTGTGTGTGTATATATTTGAGTCTGCATTTATACTTTTGACCATGTGTGGATTAGAGATAATTTATAATAATATAATTATATTATAATAATGTTTGTTATTCAAAAATAATTTAAGGTGTGTTTTTTATTCTCAGTTCACCCCACAAAGTTAACAGTTCAAATAAATCATGAAAAACCCAAAAATAAATCTTCTGGATTTGAGATCAAGAAGAGGTTTTTCAAATATAAAAAAGGTAAAAATATATATTTTTTAAATGAGGGGAAACAATTTAATTAATTATCCAAATACTAGGAAGAATATACTGACTCAAATTCGGTCTAGGGAAGTTGGAGCTGGTCCTTTACAACACAAACTGCATTGTGTTAGTGGATGTCTGTGCTATTTTTGGATTATATTACACTACAGTGCAGTAGTCTCCTGTTTGTTGGTGCCAGCACTGCTGACATCATGCTGAAAGAAACTGTGGAGCTAGACTGGGACAGAACATCAATAAATTCATTACGCAATTGAGTGTCCTGTGAGCAATGTACTTACAGCTTAACTGTTTGTGGCCTTCTTAAGGGCCTTTTAATGGCAGGAAATAGATCTTATTTTCTTGCCCAACCTTTATCCCCCAAAAAGGTTTACTGAATGTGATGCTGACACAGAATGAACTGTTGTTTAAATGGGTGATATGATATAAACAGATAAAATGGATACCAAAGGATTTTGTTTCTCTGCAACTTGAAGGAAAATCGTATCTGTAATGAAGCAAGTGGAAGTGCATAAACTGAAGAGGTTAAAAAGTTAAAATTGCAGTTCACGGACACTCTCTATTCAATCGGACTGAGCTTGAGGTATTTTGCAATACAAAAGTTACAGAAATGTCTATCTCTAACTGTGCAAACCTGGGATGGTCTATCCCAACAGACTTTAAAAAGGTTTTACAGAGTATTGACTGAATGCAAATCCAAAAAACATATAGGATTGTTTTTTGTAAAAAATGCACTATCCTTTTCTTTTTACTTCACAATTGTGCACAATTTTTTACAATAAATTGTTTAGTAATATCATAACAGAATTAAAGGAAGTTTGAGATTGGAATGCAAAAAAAATCTTAAAAAGTTAAAGAAATATGAATACTGTTGCAATATATTTAATATGTGATGGGCTATAATAATAAATACTTCCCTGATAGTGTGCTTGTATATGCATTGTCTAATTTGTACAGGGAAACAAAAAAGCTACCTTATCTGTTCTTTTTCCAGGCAGCATTGTTTACCTGGGAATGATGGTTGGAGCTTTCTTCTGGGGAGGGATGTCTGACAAAGTGGGCCGGAGACAGTGCCTCCTCATTTGCATGTCCACCAATGGCTTCTTTGCCTTCCTGTCATCTTTTGTCCAGGGATACGGACTGTTCCTTCTCTGCCGTGTACTCGCTGGCTTTGGGTAAGTCTGATAAGGTGCAGGTCAAGGTGAAATCTTGTAAAGCAGTCCACAGCCGCTATCAGTGAGATAACTGGCAGCACACTGTTCCTAGTCAGGCAGAGATTTAGTCTCTGTGAGACAAAAGCTTTAAAAGTGGGTTTCCCAATTTCTGTTTGTTTTTACATTCAGAAAAAAGTACCAAAAACAAGAGCATTTCCTTTGATCATGCGTTCACTTCTTAGTGGAAACAATATAATTTATGATTTTTTAACCTTTGAAACTTTGCTTCAGTATTTATGTGTATCATGTTTTATAGTTTTAAACAATCTTATTTCTTCTTTGAATCAGTTACATTCAGAAAAAGAGTGTGTCCTCCACTTGCATCAGACACTTGACACAGACTGTGATTTATTATGTTGGCAATATAGCTGTTCATTTAAGAGCTAATTCAGTAATTGCGCCTACATCATTCTCTCCAGGGACTCTCAGCGTAATTGAAACAGGGACCAGAGTGTCTCTGAATGATGATTCCTCATCATTCAGGATTGTTTTCTGTTCTGTTGTATTAAAACAGTTTCACAGATACTTGCTGGAAGCAAGTATAACACATACAGTTTCGAGTATTAGGGCATAGAAAACAATAGGTATATCTAACTCTAATTGCCATCCGGGGCCTTCCGGTCCCTGTACGAGCGTAGCAGGAGTTTGGTCTGCATTGCCGGCACTAAGTTGGACCTGTTCCCGGTGCATGTTGGACTCCGGCAGGGCTGCCCTTTATCACCGGTCCAGTTCATAACTTTTAGGACAGGATTTCTAGACGCAGCCAAGGGCCGGAGGGGGCTGGTTTGGGGGACCAGTGGATTCGTCTCTTCTTTTTGCAGATGAGGGGTTTCTGGCCCCTTAGCCAAGACCTACAGCATGCGGGGGCGGTTCGCAGCGAGTGTGAGGGTGGGATGAAGATCCCCCCCCAAAGTCAGAGGCCCATGGTACTCGACCGGAAAAAAAAGGGTGGTTTTCTCCTCTTCGGTTTGGAGAGGAGTCTGCCTCAAGGGAGGAGTTAAAGGTATCTCGGGGTTTGTCACAGTGAGGGAAGAATGGAGGGGGACGACAGAGGATCGGGCGGTGTCAGTAAGAGGGCACTGTGGGGCCTTTGTGGGAAGAGAGAGCTGAGCCAAAAAGCGAAGCCTCGTTTTACCGGTCGGTTACTTTTTCCTACCCTCCCCTATGGGCATAAATTTTGGGTCATGACCGAAAAAGAACGAGATCCCGGATAAAGCGGCTGAAATGAGCTTCCCCCACCCGGGAGGGCGGAGTAGAGCCGTGCCCCTCCTCGAGAGGAATTTGGGGTGGCCGGGCATTAACCGGATGTCTGGCCCCTTTCCTTGGGGGTGCCCCGGGGCACGTCCCACCGGGGGAGGCCAGGGGACGGCCCAGGACACGTGGGGGGAAAATGGGCCTGGGAACCTTGGGCTCCCCCGGAGGGGGCGGGAGGAGGTGTCTGGGGACAGGAATTTGGGTGTCTTGCTGAGTCTCTCCCCCGGACCCGGTCCCGGAAAAAGCGGACGACGAGTCGAGTATGAGTAACCAAAATTGAAAAAAGAGCAACAATGTTAATGAAACTTCAATTAAAATTTAAAAAAGGGAACAACAGCAGATCGGGGGTGGAAAAAAATAAAACCCCCCTTTTTACAAAAACCAAAACCCCCAACTAAACAACCGATTTTTAAAATAGAAGCTTTGGTTATTTGCTTCTCTTAGACTAAGAAAGAGACAGAAAGACAGACATCTGTCCTGCCGTCCGTCCATCTATTGTTTCTTGGACTAAGCTGCAAGGACAGCAGTCTGATGACTGTCCCCTACTGCTATTAGATTAGCTGCAGAGGGGATTTTAGAAACATCTGACAGCTTAACCTTGCCTTTTGAAAGCTAGAATATAGTCTATAAGATCACAGCAGAAACATACTTTTACTGACTCGGTTTCACTCTTTCTAAATATCCTTTCTCCTGTTCTTGCAGGATAGGAGGTGCTGTGCCCATTGTTTTCTCCTTCTTTGCAGAGGTGTTGTCCAGAGAGAAAAGAGGAGAGCACCTCAGCTGGTTGTGTATGTTCTGGATGATTGGCGAGATCTATGCATCCGCTATGGCCTGGGCCATTATACCGCACTATGGTAAGTTCACCCAAATGAAGGAGGCACTTTAAAGATGAAGGAATACCTTTATAGAAAATGGTTGTTTTGGTTTTCTTTTAAGACAGCAACTCATTAATGGCAGACGACACACTGCCTTCATTGATATAGGAAATGCTGAATCTGATCTGAAGCTGAATTAAGCTGCCAGTTATGTGTTGAAAAGGCATGCTTTAAAGATTGAGTTTAGCAGTATCCAATTTAACTTTATGACAGTTACAAAACTGGCCCGGCTTTCTCCATAATTACATCTTGGGGTGTTTGTTTTCTCTTCCATGTGAAGCAATCACCTAAAAGCTGTAGCTGTCACCCCCACTATGAAAGGTGACAGTCAGGAGAGTAACATATGTATGTTTATTAGAAGACAGACTGCAAGTGTGATAACTGTAAAACTCCAGTTTAATGTTTAAATTTAGTAACTACAGATTATGCTCATGTTTTACTTGAGCCATGTGGCCACTGTTAACACTTCAACGATGTTTATCATATTCAATAACTTTAATAATTGTTGAAATTTGGGAAAGTTGTGGTTATATAGGGAAGACCATGATGCTTTAAAAGTCTAAAAGTGGCCTAGTCAGCACAGATTTAGTATAGTTTTTAAAGGGGATGCGATAACTTAAAAGTCAGGTTGACATTAAACTGGGCTTATTGATTCAGAATGCACCTGCCAGGTTGTGATTTTATGTCTATTTCTCCTTCAGTTCTGAAGGAAGTTATTTTTTTACAATGTGTTCTTTACCTGACAAACACACAGTTTCTATGACTTATTTCAACTGTGCAATCCTAAATACTGTCGCAGTGTACTGCATTAAAATTCGTTTATGCATTTTGTACTGTCCCCTTGGGGACTGTTATGCCAGATTGTTGATCTTATTGGACAAATGCGATTGTTAAAGAAAGTCTAGCCCTTGTTCCTTAACTGTGGATTCTTCTAACCTGGGAGGAAGACTATTATTAGGTAAATGATAACAGGAGAAATTGCTGTAATTATTCAATCTGTATTATTTAAGAGAAGAGTAGATTAACAAAAATAAGTAGGCATACAATGACCTTTTTCGCTACACTGGATACAGGAATTCACGCAGGTATCTGGACGAGCTCTGGAACCAAAAAGGATGCTGATCTTTGCCTTAAACAATCTTTTAGACACAGGGGACTGTTCTCTCACCAATCATTTTCATGCTCTACACCTCAGAGCTTCAGTACAAGACAGACTCCTGTCATCTGCAGAAATGCTGAGATGGTTATGCAGTCGTGGGGTGGATCAGTGATGGACAAGAGGCTGAGTACAGGGAGCTGGTGGGCTACTTTGTGGCATGGTGTAGAAACAATCATCTCATCTTGAACGTGAATAAAACAAGATGATGATTGTAGATTTCAGAGAAACAAGAATAGGTCAAACACTATTTCCATAATGGGAGAAGAAGTGGAGGTGATGGAGGAGAATAAATACCTCGGTGTTCACCTGGACAACTGACTGGAGTGGAGATGCAACTGTAAAGCTGTCTACAAGAAGGGACAGAGCAGACTGTGCATCTTGAGGAAGCTTGGGTCCATCAGTGTTTGCAGCAAGATCCTGCATATCTTCTATAAGTCTGTAGTGGAGAGTGTGATCTCGTCTGCTATCATCTGCTGGGGAAGCAGCATCAGAGCCCGGTACTTAAAAAAAGCTCAACAAGCTAATAAAGAAGGCTGGCTCTGTTCTGGGGACTCCTCTGGAACCTCTGGAGTTTATTGTGCAAAGAGGGAGTCTTCAAAAAATGAAGAATATTATGGAGAACCCTGAGCATCCTCATCATGAGACTGTCCTACAACAACAGAGTGTCTTCAGTCAGAGGCTTTTTCAGATCTGCTGTATGACAGACCACTACAGGAGATCTATCAGCATCTACAGGAGCCACCAGCATCTACAACAGCTCTTTGAAGAAACCTGCATAATAAGAGCTACAACATTTAATTTCCCTTTGGGATTAATAAAGTATTTTTCAATTTGATTATAGAGACATAGGACAATCTAACACTGGGTAGAGTGGAGACCAGTTTAGGAGTGGTCTGGCTCGTGTGTCATCTTCTTCTCAGACAAGTGCTTTACACACAACAAAGTCTGGTGCATGATCGAGAGGTTTCTAGCACATACATTGAGAGGAGCACTACGATCTTCCTTATTTGGTGTTCCTCTTCTTAATCTTCACATTCTTTCCCCAGACAGTAGACAGTAATAGTTCACTATTAGTAATAGTTCAAGTACTAAACACCCACAACCTCTTCTCTGAAACCCATATACAAAAACATTAATAGATACCTGTCTCGCACCAACATGGCTTCTGTTAAACAAATTTTGTTGCCCTTTACCCTCAGAAACCAGAGTGAGAAAACAATCTTCATGCTACATTGAATATCATAATACACTCAGCATTAGCTTAAAAGCTTAATTATTCTAAAATGATCTATTTTAAAGGTTGCCACAAGAGTTATGATAAGGAATAGACGAGGATCCTTGAAATTCATTTTCTAACTTATTTTTACTACCTGTTAAAAAGAAGAATATAATTTACTCATTTGTCTTCAGTTGAAGGTTTGAAAGATCTTTATTTTTGCTTCAGATACATTAGCCTTTGAATTCTATTCTGATTTGTATTTTAGAAAGTTTTGGGACAAATACCATCTATAATTTATTGGCGATTAAGATTTTTTGCAGATACTTTTTTACTTTTGGAAAGCTACTATAAAATATTACCATAGCAACAAGACTTTTTTTCACATCCAATTAACATGTCAAAAGCTCAATTAATACTTCAACTTCAGAGCTGCTGTATTACTGACCACATCAGGAGATCCTTTCTGCCCACGGCCATCACCATCTGTAACTTTTTTTTATTTTTAAGATTTTTTTTAAATTAGGCAGAAAACCAGTGGGGTGGAGAGACCACAGTTCTCTGCGGTCGGGACTAGAATCCGGGACAGAGCACTCTAGTGCTACGCCACGTGTCACTACTCCATGCAACGGACCCCCTACAACAACATTTTTAAGAAAGTTGTTTAATATACATTACAACAACATTTTATTTCCCTTTGGAATAGATAAAGTATTTTTGAATTGAATTTAAATTTAACTGAATTTATTTTTACGAGCTGAATTATGATGTTACATCCATGCCGATCACAATTTGCAGACTAGTACTGCATGATTTGTGAAAAATAAGGCTCTTCTGGATTTCAGTCATTTTGATTAACACATGACTAAAGCTAAAACAAATATTCTGATTTTGGAATATGTTGAAAGAGGGAAAAACGACTTAGAGGTTTAGATTATCATTGTTAACTAAAAAAAAGACTGCCTATTTCCCTTCCCCACATGTTGTTTTTATTTTAAACCTGCTGTCCCTTCCTTTTACTGGATGCTATCTCCTCTTGCTTTGTTCTCTGCACAGCCCCCTGTCTAACTCCGTCCTTCCTTTTGTTACCTCTCCTCTCCATCTCTGCAGAGTGTTCTTCTTGATCAAGCATAATTAGATTTTTCTCCTTGCTCTAATAGGACAAAGCTACATCTTGAAGTGATTTATGACCAGCCTATGCTTTAGCCAGCCTGTGACGTCAGTACGACAGAAGCGCAGTGTGTGTATGTGTCTGCGTGTGTCTGTGTGTGCATGCACTGCTACACAATGTGTGGATGAGATATTATAAGTTTAGCAGACACACAGGTCTTCCTCTAGGAAAATTGAAAGAAATAAAATCTGACACTGGAAGAGGTCAGAAACGTAAAAGCACACACACACACGCACACACACACACACACACACACACACACACACACACACACACACACACAAATGATCGGTATCACGCTGCACTCAACTGCTGATCTCTAATGTATGTCAGCTGCACGTCATACATTTGCCAGAAAATGGAAAGTAAGAACTAATGTTAACAGTTTCAAACTATTTTAAAGTAGATAATGAGAGCAATTCAGTTACAAACTTAGTAGTTTTGTTATTTTGCTGTAGTTATCAAAGAGCTAGATTTGATGCTACAAATTTAAGCAGGCGTTTAAAATATAACCCCGCATCCGGTTCATCCAACGTTTAAAAGCAAGTAAGGTGAAGCGACACACTTTATACGAAACTCTAACGAGAAGATTAATGTTTCCAAGCAACAGAATATGAAGGACCATAGCATAAAATTCTAGGTGCAATGCGTTAACCATCTTAGTGGTCCTCCATGCTCATCTTATCAATATTTTCCATCCATATAGAACTGAGATAAAATGTTCAGTCTAAATTTAACATCTATATTGACAAACTGTCTCATTGCCAGCAGGATAAAATTCAAATGCTCAAATGCCCAGACTTAATTTAGCTCTATTTTTATTTACACATAAAGAACCTCATCAGCAATTATTGGAAATGTTTTTGAACAAATGTGAAAAAAAATGGTGTTTGAATTTATTTAGCAGTAAATGCAAAGTAATGGCTCTCCATGTTTGCCAAATCATTAATGAGGTATTTTTTGTTAACTGGCATTCAATGGAGAACAGAGCTCGCCTCTTCAGTCTATCCATGTGGTCCATGATGTTAGACTTTGTTAATACTGATATTCTACAATGTTTCAGTTGTTCTGAAAGATTATATGCATGTACACATACGTACATAACAATTTACTAGACAACGCCTATAAAGGAACACCAGTCTTTGTAATGTACCTCCTGTCTTACTGTAAATTTATTCTAGTGTCTTATAACCTCATGCAGGTTGGGCACCTCTCTGATGCCTGGCACTCCTTGAGAATTTTAATTTTTAGTTAATGCCTTGAACTAAGCAATTAGGTAACAATTATAAGATCAAACAGTTTTTTTAAAGTTTAAATATTTTTAACACAAAGTCCACAAAACTCATTTTCAAATGGTTGGTGGTTATAACTTTGATCATGATAAATTTATGCTCACTGCTCAGTAAAATTAGACTTTTCTCTCCCTGTCCTTTCTTTTCTTTTTTGGTAACCTGATTTTTCTATCTCAGGGAAAACATTACTGTTTCTGCACTGTCAGTGCAACTTAGTTGACCGGGTGCAGGTCTGAACTAAACCCAGGCGCAAAATGGTTTAGAGAGCTATCACTGTTGTTAATGGGAAATGTATTTCCTCAACAATGTCATTTAGCCAGTGTGAATTTCATTATGAGATTATTTAATTATAAATTTAAAAAATGAAACTAGATCTCTTTTCATACTTGGATGTTTGAGAGACCCTGGATAAACAGTCTTGACATTACACAGCTGACACAGCTCTGCTCACACTGAATAACAAAGTTCACATCACCTGCAGGGTCAGTTATGTAATGTAACTACTGTTGGCTCTACAGACATTTGAGTTCATAGGTTTGCCCGATACCAGTGCTTAGCCTCAGGGCACACAATGGGCTGTGCAGCATGCCTAGCAGTTTGGTCTAATTCTGCAAGACCAAAGAAAAGCAAGAAATTGAGAAGAACTGTTTGGTTAAAGGTCATACAAACACAGGTTACTATAAAATCAGTGTGGTCAGCCTACTTTGATGCTGGATTGAATCTGGAATTAACAAAGTTAATCACACAAATAGGATACGGTCTTGAGATATCCTTTTTGTAGAGCAAAATTGCCCTGGCACATGTAGGCAACCATCTGCTCCAAAAGGTATGCCATAAATGCATAATAGGACACATTTAAAAAAAACGTTCTCGAGAAAAACATAAATGGATGGGAGCTTGTGCAGATCAAATCAAGTTCTAATTCTAGAAACACATCAAAAGTAATGGATGATGTAGGGATTTCTTGGCGGAATTCCACAAAATAGTCAAATTCTAATCAATTAATATAGAATTCTTAATTTACTAACAATGATTGATTAATTAATAACAATTAATAATTCTGAACTGTTATGAAAAGAGGTTAAAAAGATGAAGATGGTTAATCATTCATGTACTTCAAACCTCTGTAGAGCTATGGAGGTGTCTTCATTTTATTAACTTTATTGTAAAATAGGAATATAGAGTTGCGGTATCAGTATGGGTATCAGACTGAGACTACTATGAGTAAAGCTTAACCTAAATAACTCACATCAGCATTAAGGCCAAAAGCTGATTAAGATAATTACATGCTCAAGCCTGGGGAAATCCTCCACAGGTGAAGGCTGTATATTGTAGGCCACGCCCATTTGGTCTAATCACAGCAATATGAGATGAATACTTATTCAGCCCGTGTTTCTCGCCAGGATTGCCTTGTACGGTGTGAAAGGGTAAAATGATCCACAGAAATGGATATTTGTGCTTACGTGTTTTTGTAGAACTCTGATGTGAAACATATAGAAGTTTTACATGTATGCGAACCTCAGATTATAAGCAGATATTCCCAGTTGTTTATTTAAAAACAAAAAAACTGACAAGTTTTCTACATATCCTTTATACAACATAGGGACTTTATGTAGGTTTAAAGTACACAAGAAAATTACAAAAGGATTAAATTAATTACTTCTTCATATATTTTTCTGTCCTGTGTGGGAGATTAGATGGGGTTTTTGGTTTAAACCAAAAAACAAAAACAAAAAAACTAAAATTAATTAAATTTAACTATATGGTGCTTTCACCCACTGTTGACATGTCCAGATACATTCAGTGGTAATATCAACATTATGTGTGAGTCTCTGCATCTAAAAAATTAGAATATCATAGAAAATTGAATTTATTTCAGTAACTCGACTCACAAAGTGAAACACAATTTAGAGATTCGTTACACACAGACTGATGATTTTCAAGTCTTTATTTCCATTAATTATGATAACACGACATTTAGGATTAGAATATTACATCTGATCAATAAAAAACATTTTTAATACAGAAATGTGGGCTTAATGAAAAGTATGTTTAATACCAGCTTAAAGGTTGTTATTTTCAAAAAGGTACTTCTAATCTGACAGATCAATCTAATTGGAACACAATAAGGAAAGCACAGATGTGTCAGCACCACACTTCTTGATTCATCTCCTGTGTCCTTTAGACAGCGGCTTCCCTCTACCCTGTCCTTTTTATTTGATGCTGCGAGGACTCACTTCCACTGGAAAATGTCCTGTTGTGATGTAGATGTAAACAGAAAATGTTTAAATTATAAGCGTATTCTTCATAAACTCTGTTGCAAATGGGTGAAAATAGCAATCCACTCAATGCTACGTGATGTGTGTCTTATGGAATCAAGCAAAACTGTGTACTTTAGTGAAAATTATTGTGATTCTAAGTACATTATTCAGTATTTCAAATACTACATATGTTGGCAAACCATTAAAGCAAAAAAGGTAAGCAACTTTTTACTTAACTTTTTTTCCTATTGCAGATCATTTTGTTTTTACAATATTTATGTAGTGTGAGGATCTAGGATGGACCTTATTTGTGTCACAACGTTTGATCACAGTTTTTAGCTGATATCAGATCTGGATTTTAACATGCTGTAGGATTAATTCCAAACAGCCATTTTCTGGCAGAACCATTAGCATTAACCCCCTCCCTACCCTGTGGCTCCTCTCCCACGCCTGCTGATGGATAATGGCGCCCTATTCCCTTTGGAGCTTTATCTCCATGAGGCACGATCTGTGGAGAGAAGTGGGAGGTCACGACGTGCTTGCGGGGCCCCCATTTTTCTGCATCCTGTTAAAAATGTTTTAAAAAGTGAAGTCACGAAGAGAACTTACACAAGTCACTGTATGGCAGGCTGTTCATGCTGAATTTTATCCTGGCTGTTTAACAGTCCATAGATAAAATAGGTTTTACTGTAAAAAATGAAACTATGAGCGTTTGACAGGACAGCAAATCTACAAACCTAAATGGACTCAAATTGGACTATACTTTATTTGTTACATTTGCAAAGCTGCAAATCTTAAAACTGGAAAAAATGCAAATGTAAAATGTTTTCATGTCATTTGCTATTCTTTGTAGATTGGTTCATACTGTAGAAATAAAAATACATGTCTTTAGCTTAACAGAAACTAAGAGCACACAATGTATGACTTGCCTAAATAATTACTTATGTTTTTGTAGGGGGGAACTTGACATGGCGTTATGGTGTGTCAGTACGATTTATGTGCGGTTATCCATATTATTTATTTCTGTACTGTTATTCTCTGTTAGAGTGTATACCCACACATTTTTCACAAGCGCCAGTGTGTGTGCTGTTCTCCCTGCATGTTGCAATGATTAATGAGTCTGTAAGGCTGCCTGTGGGCCGAGATCAGGTGCAACAGGATTTAACTCAGCAGAAAACACTCAATTTTACTCCTACACATTCAATTAACCCATCCCTGCATTTTATTCCCTTTCTCTGCTTAACCTGCGGACTCATTCATCTCTGCTCAGTCAGAGAGCTTCTGTTTAAATTCCATTTTTATTTCAACTCCTTTTGTTTTTGCATTATTAGATTAACTCTTAACTCCAAGGCTATAGATTAAAGTCCACAGTACATGAGATGGTATTTAACTTTCACTCTTTTTTTTTTTACCACATAATATATATTAAAATTTGTGTCGTCATGTTCATACATACAAATATTCACACCACTGGTAAAGCTGTTTAAGAAAAGATTCTCTTTTATTGCAGTAGAATAATTTTATTCTGAAAAGTTTGAAAAATCCAGCCTTTTATTTAAGTACATAATCAGTGTTCTCAGAATAATTTAACCTGTATTTTTTATTTTACCTTTTTTGTAAAAAGTTGATCAGAGTATCTCGAAATTATTCTAATGCTTTTGTACACATCTTTAATAGCAGAGGGCTATGTAATTAAAAAATTATCTAAAATAGTAATAAGTAATATATTATTACATTGTGGATTAAGAATTAGCAAATAAATGTTCCCCAGTATGTGTAGTAATCAGACAGCTTTGTTTTTTTTTAAATCACTTGTTATGGTTCAGATTTACCAGAAACAGTATTCAGATTTCTTGGACAAAAGGCGACACCAAAGAAATGGAGATAATGTCACTGGTTTTAGTTACATTGTATTTGCTGAAGTAGATTAAACGGCAATACCAATGTAACAATAAAAATTGTGAGGGTTTAGAATAATTCTTAAGCTCTTGATATTATCTTCTAAATCCTAGCAAATGAGTGTACTTTATCAGTCCTTTGTTTGGAGGAAAAAGCAGCATTAAGCACTTTGGTTGTTTGTGGTGGTTTTAGGGCGATTTGTGAACTAATTTAGTAATCAAGTAATCGTTAACAGAATCTAAGACATGCCCTTTGCTTAAAGAACAACCCACTCAAAGCAGTAATTAGGCCAAAACTGTTCAAAATAATATATATATTTTGCATTAGGATAAAAAACCTTCTTTGTCTGTAAATATGCTCACTGCAGAACTTCTCAAGTGGCATAGTTTTAGCTTCAACTGGTTCAAATTCTATAATAAATCTCCTATTAGGGACCTTTTGCTATCTGATTAGTAATCGGTTATTTGAAAAAATAGTCAATAGATTAATCGATTAGCAAAATAATCATTATTTGCAGCCCTAGGTGTTTTCTGGAAGCGGCACGATTTAAAGAACTTTCTGAGTTACTGGTGGGATGGAAGATTGTAAGTTTTTTGCTTTTATGACAAGTCGACAGACAAAACTTAAACATTAGTTGAGGATTAAAATATGCTGATTTGCCTTTTTTCTTTCTATAAAAGGATTATCTGCAACTGAATGCAATCATCTTTTAACTGTCATAACATGCTTGCTCAGGGGGAGGGATTCCTGCTAATTTCAGTCATCTACGCTATGGTTTGGCATTCCATGATTATAATTGTGGTGGAATTGGATTAGATTGGTATGAATTGGATTGATTAGATTATTTATCTATATAACTGGATATGAATTTAACCTGTCTTGTAAAAAAACTTGAGATGAAATTTGTTGTGAACTAGAGCTATAAACTCCTCCAGCTCAGATAGGTTTTTGGCCCATTATACAAAATCAACTACTGCAAACCCACAATGGGGGCGGAGATTTTAAATTTAACCGTCAGATCAGGGGAGTCGTTGGGTCGAGCTTGTATTAGTTCAGCCCATTGGTCAAAATAGAACCAATTCTGTCTGAAAGATATTGGGACAGTAATTCACACCTTTTGTCACCGCTACATTACAGCAATGGGCTTTCTGTGGGGGTTAGTGGTGTTCTCGTTCCCTTAGTTACAGGGGGTACAGAATGCTGTTTCAACTCTTCAAATGACACATTTACCCCATTTTAGCTTCACTCAGCTGGCTGTCCCTATATAATAGAATCCATTTAAAGGTCTTTTATTTATTTTAAAAGCTCTCTATGGTCTAACCCCATCCTACCTCTCTCAGCTTTTGCAATCTCATACACTATCCCATCCTCTCAGTTCAGCTGTTTAGCACCTCCTGAATGTGCCTAAAACAAAGCAGGAGCTTAAAGGGGGCCGTGCTCTTGCTGTAGCAGCTCCTGAAATGGTGAAAAACCTTCCTTTGTATAATAGACAGCCCTCTTCTCTGTATGTTTTTATGCCACTTCTTGAAACTCATCTCTTTGCTCTGGCCTTTGACGCCACGTGAGATGCTGATTTAATCTTATTTCAGTTATTTGATTCTGTTACGGGTCTAACCTGTTTTTATGCTCTGGAGGTATTTGTATTTTATACCATGTGTCCATCTTTTGCATTTTGTTTGATGTATTTTATTTGCTCTTCTGTTCAGCACTGTGATATTCCAGGTGTTTTTGTCAATAGGACTTGATGAGATTGGATCTAAATAAATTGGGCTGAACTGATTTGGCATCATCTTCTACAAATTGCAGGTTGGAGCTTCAGCATGGGGTCAGCATACCAGTTTCACAGCTGGAGGGTTTTTGTCGTGGTTTGTGCCCTGCCATGTGTGTGTGCTGTGGTGGCTCTTACCTTCATGCCAGAAAGCCCCAGATACTACCTTGAGGTAATGAGCCTTCTCTAAATTACACATTACATACTGTGTTAGTCATTTCTACAACAATGTTGTCCACAACTGTTTAAGATTATGATTTTTTAAGTCTTTGCGACAAATGAAGAGTGTTTATACCAGTAGATATTTGATCAGATTAAAACAGTGTGAGTCATGCACAACTGTTGTAGAAGCACAAGCATAGAGATCTGTGACAGTAGGCTGGCTGCAGGAGGATCACAATCCTTTGAAGCAAAGTGAGTCACCACAGTCGTGACTCTCATCACTGAGATATCAAAGGACTGTTTTCATGTACAGTAATTGCTGATGTCAAGTTGTTGCTGTGAGATGGGTCCCTCAAATGTGTTTCATCTTCCCAGTCAGTTGTTTTTCTCTCCTTCCTGACAGGTTGGGAAGCACGACGAGGGCTGGATGATCCTCAAGCAGATCCACGACGCCAACATGAGAGCACGTGGCCAGCCAGAGAAAGTCTTTACTGTGAGTGCTTGTTATGGATGTTTCACAGTCTTGGCTGGGTTTTCCTATGCTTAAGGAAGCAAAGAGGCTTATTTTCTGCCACCACAGGGACAGGTTTGAATTCTTTCTCCATGCAGGATGATGTCTGATTTACATTGGGAGTTCTAAAAGCTGTTTCTTGACATTCAGACTTATTTGCTGCATGAGCTGCACTTTGGGAAAGCTGCTTAGTCAAGACAAGTTTCTTGAATTAATTCTGCACTACATACGCATATTTTAGGCTTGTCACTGATATTCAGCATTCAGTCTCATGAAAATAACTAAATATACTATATAAGAAACTCAAAAATGTAAAAATGTGTAATTGGTACTTTTGTACTTTTTTCCAACACTCTAACAACTAGGTTAGAAATTACGATAAATGTAAAATCAATTTACCACAGAATTTGATGTATTTTATTAGGATTTTCTGGTATTAACTAAAATAAAGTAGTGGAATATGAAGCAAAGGAAAAGGATACATGTTTTTTAAACACCTTTACAAAAGTGTGGCATACCTTTTTCTTTACCTCCCTTTAATTTGAAACCACTAAATAAAATCCAGTAAAACCAGTTGCCTTCATAAGATACCTTAACTAAATAGTCTAGTTCTCGTACTCGTACTCGTCGTCTTCCGCTTATCCGGAACCGGGTCGCGGGGGCAGCAGACACAGCAGAGACACCCAGACGTCCCTCTCCCCAGACACCTCCTCCAGCTCCTCCGGGGGGAGCCCAAGGCGTTCCCAGGCCAGCCGAGAGACATAGTCCCTCCAGCGTGTCCTGGGCCATCCCCTGGGCCTCCTCCTGGTGGGACATGCCTGGAACACCTCCCGAGGAAGGCGTCCTGGCTCCTCTCGATGTGGAGGAGCAGCGGCTCTACTCCGAGCCACTCCCGGATGGAGGAAGCTCATTTCAGCCGCTTGTATCCGGGATCTCGTTCTGTCGGTCATGACCCAAAGTTCATGGCCATAGGTGAGGGTAGGAACGTAGACCGACCGGTAAATCGAGAGCTTCGCTTTTCGGCTTAGCTCTCTCTTCACCACAACGGACCAGCACAGCGCCCCCATTACTGCGGCAGCCGCACCGACCCGTCTGTCGATCTCCCGCTCCATTCTTCCCTCACTCGTGAACAAGACCCCAAGATACTTGAACTCCTCCACTTGAGGCAGGAACTCCCCTCCAACCTAAAGAGGGCAAGCCACCCTTTTCCGGTTTTCTAGTTTTTTCTCACTATTCACTGCTTTTCTGTGAAAGCCTTATGGTGCGTTCAGACCGAACTCGATTTGAGCTTCGTGTTTTCATGCAAAGTCTATGGTAGACGGTGCGTTGTGATGCATTTCGTGCGTCGAGCGCTCTGCGTTTTGAGATTTCAAGTGGCAGATGCTACAGTTTGGAAATCTGAACTTTTGGAGGCAGAGCGTCAACCAATCACAGAAGAGCAGCTTTGTAACATAGTGACATATTTCATCATGGGACGGAAGGACCATTTTACTATTTACTAATCATAAACCATGCCTGAAGGCTGAAAAAGAAAAAGGATACATCAGGATTCTGAATTACACGCACGCGGAGCACTGTATTTAATTACATCCTAAACCAGCTCATCACACATAAAATCAGCTGTTCAGACACACAAACATTTCACTCAAAACATACAAAACAATATCACCATGACCATGAAACAGCGTATTTGGTTCTGACATTTATTGATGGACCTTAAACCCGCAAACCAGCGTCTGCAGTAGGAGGGAGCAGGCAGAGACCAGCTGCCCGTAATCAGACTGTCTGCCTCGGATCAAATGGGAGGAAGTCCCGCTGTATCCGCGGAGCACGAATATCCAATATAAAACTAACTTTACCGCGGTCAAACGTTCACAGTTTTGCGCTTTAAAGTCTTTGACCCAATTATTGCCATGTCTGAGACAAAAACTTCCTCATAAAATTGGAACTTCTGGCAATCTCTGGAACTTCACCAGTCCAAACAGCAGCATCTCTCTTCGCTGCTTCTCCTGTCACCCCCCGCCTACCCGAGGGGAGCGGAGCCGCAGAGCCTAAAACGAGCCAGTGAAACAAGGGCATTAATGTCCCAGTTTGTGCCCGTCCTGTCATTATTCAGCAAATAAAGCCAAGCCACTCTCTCGATTGCATTTACCATGGTAAACAAGAGACCGGCAAAGGAAAATGACCAAGGGTTACACCTCCTAACACACGTCTGTCCACACTTTGCTCAGACGCGTTTAGAGCGTTTTTGACGCGCGTCTAGAGCATCTGACTTCAAAGTGCACAAGCACAACGCACTATAAGAGGTTTGTTGGAGAACATTAGAGAACAAAGAACATAATTAACGAACACAGTAGACAAGTCGGAGAGAAAGTTGTGGAGAAGTTAAAAGCAGGGTTGGGTTATAAAATCAACACCCTAAGCTTTGAACATCTCAGACCCTCAACTGAAAATGGAAAAAGTAAAGCACAACTGTAAACCTACCAGGCCATGGCTGTCAACTCAAACTGACAAGCCAGACATGGAGAGCAGCCAAGAGGCCCTTGGTAATTCTGGGGAAGAGGACAGCAATAAAAAGCCTAAGTTTGTTATGATTCTGCACTGGTTGTCTGCATCACCTCTGTCTGCCTGCTCTGGGCTGCAGCTTTTAGGAGGATTGGTTTTACCTGCTCCTTCCCAGCCAGCTCTCTAATTACTTCTCATCTGCTCCACCTCTGCTCCTGCCTTTATATACAGCTCTCTGACAGACAGTGTCAGGTTTTTGAAAGCCTATGTGTGAGTAGTGTCCAGCATTCCTTCCTTGCCTGTCTGCCTGATCTGATCTCGTTTTGATTCACGGATTTCCCTGCTCTGCCTTGCCCACTTTGGATACTTCATTGGTTTCTGCTTTCTGGACAAACGGCCTTGCTTCTGCCTACTGACCGACCCTCTCTGCCTAACCCTTGAATCCGTATGCCATATACCAATGGCAGGGAAGCTGCTCAGACTTAATGGGAAGATAGATGGATCTAAATTAAAGGCTGTCAGAAAAGCTGTAAGAAGCTGCAGATACCTGCAGACTGAGGTGGAGGTTCACCTCCCAGGAGGACAACAACCCCAAACATACAGCCAGAGCGGCAATATAATGATTTTAGATTGAAGCATATTCATTTGTCAGAGTGGCCCAGTCAAAGTCAAAGTCCAGACCTAGGTGGAATCTATGACAAATCTTTTCAATATCTAACTGTTCTGGTTTCAGGACAATGTGACAAATGTGAGAAGAATGCATGAAGACTTGTGCAGAAGAATTAGTCCCAAACTCTAAACTACAAACCATGACTCAGGGTGGACCCGTGTTAGACTTTCATCTAACTCTCTTCCTCCCTGCAAGTACTTGGTTTATAAAAGTACTGATTTATCATATACAAGGTCCTACATCCCTCCTGACCAGTTTGAAACAGCAATCCATTACTTATCGTATCTGCTTCGGTCTTATAACGGATCACTTGCTCTTAGAGACCTGTTACAAATCAAAACTAAAAAGACAGAGATGACAGACCCTTTTCTGTGGTGGTCCCCAAGCTCTGGAACAGTCTGCCTTTGAAAATCAGAGCATCAATTAAAGTCTCTGCTTGAAATTAATTTATTTTCAATGGCTTTTAACTAGTTTAGCAGGACATTTGTGTGTTTGTTTTGCTACCTTTGAGTGCTTTTCATTGTTTAGTTGTTGACCTTTTATTATGTTAAGCACTTTGGTCAATTGTGGTTGTTTTTTAGAAGTTCTACATAAACAATTTTGACTTGACTTGACATTATTATAAAAGAAAATATTGAAATTGTTATTTTTCTTGTAATTCCATAATGTTTATAATGAAACTGCAAAAAGTGTTTTTGCTGTAGACCAACTATTTAAAGATATTCTAATACATAGAGACATTGAGCACAAACCTGGACTTAACTATGGTAATGTAACTATTTATGCTACTATTCATGACTAATTTAACAGGTAAACAGGATAAAAATCCCTAGACAGCTGGATGAATTGGTTGAAATGGAATCAGAATCTGGAAACCCAGTTTCCAAAGTTTTCTTCAGGATAAAAACTGAAATACATGAGGTAAATATATTTGCTTCTCATCTTCCTCTTTTCTAATCCTCTTTGTCACAATATGAATGTAAAACTTAATCTTTTTTTATTTTTATTTTTTAGATATATCTAAACCTCATGAAGTGCTTCAATTACCCTATGAAGGAAAACATGATGCGACTGGCCACAGTGTGGTTCACGCTGTCGTTCGGGTGAGATATTCTACTGATCCGATCTTTGTTATAGAAAAAACAGACAAGTTTTTTTGAGTCAGATAATAGCTCCAGGGCCACATCACAGTTCTGTCATCTTGATTGCCCAGCTGTGCAAAAGTTGCATTGTCTGGAGATAAATCACAGACTGTGGGTTGATAAGGATCCATTTGAAAGTCGTAAAGGTATAAAAATAAAAAACCATAATAGCGCTTTTTGTTGTCCGCTGGTCATATACCATCTGCTTGTCTTTCTATATTTTTTTATCAAGCCTCATTCTACCTTCAACAATGTTTGGCCAATTACTGGCAGTTGATATGTTGCAAAAGCAGTGTCTTTATAATTGCAGGTATTATGGTCTGTCTGTTTGGTTCCCTGATGTCATCAAACACCTTCAGGCAGATGAATATGCCTCCAAAGTGCAGATCCACAATAATGAACGCATTGAAGGCTTCACCTTTAACTTCACCCTGGAGAACCAGATCCACAGAAACGGCTTCTTTATCCATGACCAGTAAGATGTCAGCTTATCTACGGGAGTACTAGTTTCAAAATCTTTAGGGTAGAAGTAGTTATATTTAAGTATGACCATACACTGTATGTCCACTGTACACATCAGTTTTATGTTAACCACTGTACCAATGCTGATTAACCCATTCATAATATTATTCATAATATTATGGTTCTTATTCAGATTCGTCAATATGAAGCTTAAGTCCGTCACCTTTATTGACTCCACGTTTCATAACTGTTACTTTGATGATGTGACGTCGGTGGGTTCCTTGTTTAAGAACTGCACATTTATTGAGACGTACTTCTTCAACACAGGTGAGAACTTTTCTTTATTTTAAAAATGCTGTGTCCTTTGTACATGCTGTGTGAAAACAAGGAACAACCTTGCCCTGCATGCACATTATGCTTACTTTACGTCATAAAACTTATGATGGACTCTAGCACCTTACCAACAAAGCCTGAGTAGCAGGCAACAGAGAATTACAGCACCCCACTCTGTTTGGCATCTGTAAGAAAGATGTGTAAAAAGTGTAATTAATTTTTTATTGAATTTTCATTTTTTTTCGTCTATTTTGTTTTTTACAAAATAGTCAAACACTAATTGGAATCCCTCACAATATCAATGAAAAATGCAACTGAGGCCTATTTTTATTTTAAACTTTACTATTTTAAGTTGATCAGAGTTTCTCTTGATATTTTATCAGTAATTCATAACTCCCTGTTTTTTCGGGGTACAATAATGACACAACATTGAGGTCCATTTTTCTTAACCACTCCCTAATATGGGGAAGATAGGGGAACATACGGTATACTTGCAATGCACATGTGAGTTGATCTTTACAATGTCAGATCCATGTTTCTTGTCCCACCATGTACAATGAGTAACATGATAAGGAAAAACTCTTCCAAGCTGACTGTTGGAGAACTGCAGATGAACCTTCTTGTCACCAAGTCTCAATAACAACCATTCGATACCATTTAAATACCAAATTGTTTCCTGTTTTACCATCATAAAAATAATCATTTGGAGTTTGCAGAAAGCTGTTTGTACTTTAACTAGAACCATGTGCAAATGATCCTTAGGTGGAGGACTATATCATGCCCACTGTATGGTGGGGTTTTCTGGAATGCCGTGCATCTTTTTCTTTTCCAAAGGCCCTGGGACCATTGTTAGAGTGTATGGTCACATGAACTCTTTCAGATAAAAATATATTTTAAATAAAAATTGTTGAGTCTGCCAGAAAACTGAGAATGGGTCAACATTGGACCTTGCAGCAAGATCAGTTTAACAAAACTGCGGCCTAAGCAACATAGAAATGGTTCTTCCATGGCCATCTCAGACCCCAGACCTAAATCCTGTAGAGAACTAATGGAGTGAGCTGAAGAAATGCTTGCATTAAAGGACATTCTGGAGAGATAATGCAAAGAGGAATGGTAAAATACCCCTCTTTCTGTATGCTTTGCTTTTCTGAAATGTTCAAAAGGTCAATGCCTATTTTTCCAGGTGCAGGAGTGGGCATTAAATATAATGCTGATAAGAACTTTTTTTGAGAAACCACAATACTTCCAAAATGCATGAATCTATAAAAATAGATCATCTTTGTAAAATTTACTATTCGGCAGTGTGAATGTCATGGGCAGTTCACACATATCAGTTTTAAACTTTATATACAAGTTTTGGAGTATTTCATTCTCTGATCCGGATGTTGTCTCTTTCAGGAAAATCTGTGCATGTCTCAACAAAACAAGTCCAAAAGGTTTTTTCTTCATGTTTAACAAAACATGGGTTCTTCCACATTTTCAACAATTTTTCAACAACTGGAATCAAATTCAAATAAGCCCATATTTTGTAACACAGGGACATGTTTGATATCCTGTAACTGCATTTTTTCCTTTTCATTATAAGATGACTGCCCTTTTTTGAAATTACCATTTGCACAACAATGGTTGTTATGTTTTGCCATTTCTGCTCGTCAGATCACCAGGTGTCCATAAGTTTTGCTTTGCTTCGTTCTCTCTGCAGATATCGATGAATCTAAGCTGGTAGAGGGTACTGAGGTGATCAACAGCACTTTCACCCACAACAAGACTGGCTGCCAGATGACATTTGATGATGACTACAGCGCCTACTGGGTTTACTTCATTAACTTTCTGGGGACACTGGCTGTTCTTCCTGGCAACATTGTGTCTGCTCTTCTGATGGACAAAATTGGGCGTTTGTCCATGTTAGGTAGGAACATGGGTTGGATGTATGGTTGGTCGGTCATTCTTTTAGTAAAGTTAAAACCAGATATTTACATGCGCTGAATAATAAGACACATAATGCTTTTTTCACTCATTTGTGTTAAATCAGCCCAAGCTTTTCTATTTTTAGGTTGGACATCAAAATTATTTGTATTTGCTAAATTCCAGAAAAACGAGAGAGCAATCTTTTATTTTTTTTTCCTCTAAATTCAGAAGTTTACATAGATGACTTTACTATTTTGTAGAATCACCTTTAAAACTCCACCTGTACAGAGCAGGAGTCCAATGTCTTGGACAGGCTTCTCACAATAGCTTGTTGGAATTTTGGCCCATTTTTGCTGGTGTTACTGGTGTAACTGAGGCAAACCTTTTCTGCTCTGCCCTCAATTGTCCTATAGGATTCAGAACAGGTCTTAATGATGTCCCCTCCAAAGTACAGACTTTGTTGTGCTAAAGTTTCATTGCAGCTAATTTGGCAGTATGCTTAGGGTCTATGACCATTTGGATCGGCCCAAACTTTAACTTTCTGAATGAATTGAAATGTTATATTGCACATAATAAAATAATAACACTGCTGTGCTTCACATTTATGGTATTCTCAGGCTTGCAAGCTTCATCCTTTTTCCTCCAAATGTACCAGCGGTCATTAGTGTTCAAACACTCTAAAACCTTTATCCCTGAGTGTATTTTCATAATATAATCTAGCTTTTCATGTTGTTATTAAAGAAATTGCTCTTTACTCATTGAGTGCCGTTTCAGTCCAGATCAGTAGCTACAGGACATTTTCCACAGCGAAATATGACACTGTCTTACCAGTTTCAGCCTGTAATTTTAAGAGATCTTTTGCTTTTGTTCTGGGGTTTCACCCTGAATCTAGGTTTGAATCTAAGTTTATTAGCTCTTAACATCCCAAGCTGGGCTTTTCCCACTTGTTGCCAGTTGTTTGCTCTGACATTATTGTGACATTTAGCAAGTAGAAAAGAAATTGGTAATATTAGTTGGCCTAAAACTGGAAAAGTTTTGCATGACTTAATTGCACACAGTGAAGAAAATATATCTGTAAAAGGCTGGTTCTTAACTGTAGATATTGACGATTAAATATTTAATGGTATAATTATTAAATGAATGACATAGTTTTATATGTGAACATTTATTAGGTGGCTCCATGATCCTGTCTGGAATCAGCTGTTTCTTCTTGTGGTTTGGCACCAGTGAGTCCATGATGATCTTCATGTTGTGCCTTTACAACGGTCTGAGCATTTCTGCCTGGAACTCCCTCGATGTGGTCACTACTGAGTCTTTCCCCACTGTCAGGAGGTAAGCAGAGAAGTTAATTCATTGATGGACAGCCAGGTAAATCAACAGAAACTTTTTAACTAATTGATGATTCAGAATTTTTTTTTATGTTTCTTCTTGATGTTTCTCTCTGCAGAGGAGCAGGCTTCGGCTTCTGTAACGCCTTGTGCAAGCTTGCCGCCGTCCTAGGGAACTTGATCTTTGGCTCACTTGTTGGCATCACTAAGGCTGTCCCGATCCTCATGGCCTCTTCAGTGCTTGTTGGAGGAGGGCTGGTCGCACTTCGGTTGCCCGACACTCGGGCAAATGTCCTTATGTAACACCTTCCTGAAGCCTGTCAACTTTGATAAGTCCTGTGTGTTCTCAAGAAGGCCAAAAGATCTTTTCATTCGGAGTGCAAGTGGCTTGGTTTGTGCTGAGTATGTTATTTTTAATAACATTTCACGAATGATGTCTTGACAATGTATTTGCATTTATAGCATTTGTAATCCTTAATTTTAATTGGAACTACTGTGGTAGACCAACACAAAGTGGAATATGTTAGTGAAGTAGAAGAATAAGGATACATGGTTTTAGACAATATTTCGTACTAAAAATCAGAAAAGTGTTGCCCCCTTCTGTCCCGAGTCAATATTTTTAAATTACAGTTGCAGTTTTTATGGGATATGCCCCTACCAGCTTAGCAGATCTAGAGACAGAAATTGTTGCTGAATATTCTTTGCCAAAAAACTCATTCTCAGTCAGATAAGATGGGGAGTGTTTCAAAAGCACATTTCAAGACTTGCCAGTGAGTATCAAGGTCTGCACTTTGAGTGGGCCATTCAAACACATATTTTTGAATGATTTAAATTATTCCATTGTAGCTCTTGCTTTATGTTTAAGGTCACTGTCCTGTTGTAAGGTGAACCTCCACCCAGTCTCTCTTTTGCAGCCTCTAACAGGCGTTTTCCCTACGTTTTCCCTGCCTTTAGTTCTATCCAGCTTCTCATCAGCTCTAAAACAGCTTGCCTGTCCAGTCAGAAGAAAAGCATCCCCAGAGCATGTTGCTGCCACCACCATGTTTCACGGTGGAGATGGTATGTTCAGGAGTTAGTTTGATGCCACACTAACTTGTATGTAGGCCAAAAAGTTAACTTTTGGCCTCATCTAACCAGATTATCTTCTTTTTATGTTTGTTGTGTCCTTTGCATGGCATTATGCGAACTGCAAAAAGGTCTTCTCATGGCTTTTTTCCAACAATGGCTTTCTGCTTGTTACTCTTAATTAAAACTTAAAGCTTAGGATATTGTTTTAGAACTCTGCTTCAAACTTCACATCTTCATCCGTGGCCTGTCTGCTGTGTTCCTTGGTCTTTTCTAAGGCCGATGCAGAAAAGCTGCATTTATACTGAGATTAAATTACACACAGGTGGACTCTGTTAACTAATTAGCATTGTCTGCCATCAATTGACTGCACTGGATTTTATTTAGGGGTATCAGAGTAAGGGGATTTAGTTCAAATGCATCTAAAACCATCTATAATTTTGTCTTTTACTTCATGATTACGTGCTGCTTTGTGTTAGTCTGTTACAGAAAATCCCCAAAAATACGTTGACATTTGAAAGGCAAAGCAAGTTCATCTATATAACCCCATTCATAAGTAAGGCATTCCAATGTGCATTGCTGTACAAATGCAGGACAAAAAGCAAATAAGAGAAACGTGTTTTGCTCAAAAACAGAGCTTGATTTGCCAAGCACTTGAAAGTACCGCATAAAAGAAACAAATGTAAAAATGCACATTTAAAAGGCAAACTTAAATTCAATTTTAATTTTGAATTTAAATCTAAATCCAGAACCAACACTTCAATCACTTGGCAGTGATTGAAATTGGAAACAGTTCATTAGTCAGATTCAATTACTAAAATGCCTTTAGTCCTGGTTTAAAAGGACTAACAGTTTCTGCACATCTCAGGTTTTTAGGGAGCTTGTTCCAGATCTGAGGAGCATAGAAACTAAATGCCTCCCCTTATTTAGTTTTGGTCGGTAGTTGTAATGTGACAAAATGTGAAAAGGTTCAAGGCATAAGAACACTTCTGCAAGGTGCTCTAAAGCCTTTCAGTATTAAATCACATCTTTGGGAGGCTTCATAAACCCAGATGATGTTTTTAAGGTCAACATTTGCTCAAGTTTTTTTTTTTACTGATTACAGCCTCCAGCTCCAGCAACAACCTCCTGATGGAAGCTCAAGGCTTTTAATATTGATACAGTCTTATTAAGACGGGCCAGATGGGGGAAAAAGTCATAAACAAGCTGTAATGAGTGCAACCAAGCTGCTGTGTGACAACACTGGGAGTTCATGATCAGACAGAGAGGACTCATTGACAGCTGGCTCAGCCACAGGACCCACACTCCGAGTGCAGGGCATTTGTGCAGAAAATTGTTATACAGAGATCAGAGATTTGCTACAGGATATTTGGTCAGACTAGATCAACGTTTGAGAGTGGATAGTTGATTATGGAAACCAAGCCATTTGCATAAACTCAACCTTAAGATGAAAAGGCCATAGTATAAAATATATTTTCTTGTACCATTAAATGTATGCAATGTTAAATATGAGGATGACACCTTTATTCCCTGGTGTGTGACTGTGAAAGTTGAAAAGATAAATACTTGTTTTACTCCAGATATTGATATTTGCCATGACCTTTCGGTTTGTTGTGTCACTGTAGAAAAGGCTCGAATAGGAGCTTGCTTTCTAATTTAGGTTATGCGTTGAATCCTGATTGTCCCTGTGACCTTTCCTTTTTTAAAAAAAAATACTGAATGGCCTTTTTAAGACGTGCCTCTCCTTGACAGGAGCAGTCTGCCCATAGTCCTGCGCCATCCAAAGGTTATTGAAAACAGACAGAAGTAAAACCTGAGAGTAATGAATACACTAACTATCAAGCTGCTTTCTGTATCAGATATGTGGCCCAGAGTTTAAATATTTGTTTAATGAAATGTTTTTTTTATATTATTAGTCACACTTATTTCTATTTTATTTATTTATTTATTTTATCGGGTCATTCTGTCTTAGAGAATCTTAAATTATCTATTTACAGTGACTTGGAAAAGTACTAACACTGTGATAGACCAACACAAAGAATTGCATAATTATGAAGCGGAAATAAAATAGTACATGACTTTCTTTTCTTTATTTAAGTTGGTAGCACTGTTGCCTGGCAGCAAGAAGGTCTTGGGTTCGACTCCTGGTTCGACTTCAGCAAGGAGTTTGCATGTTCTCCCCGTGCATGCGTGGGTTCGCTCCGGGTATTCTGGCTTCCTCCCATAGTCCAAAAACATCACTATTAGGTTAGTTGATCTCTCTCAGTTGCCCTTAGGTGTGAATGATTGTTTGTCCTGTGTGTCTTTGTGTTGCCCTGCGATGGACAGGCGACCAAACCAGGGTGTACTCTACCTCTCGCTTGTAGACTGCTGGAGATAGGCACCAGGTCCCCCTCGACCCTGTAAGGAAGAAGCAGATATAGAAAATTGATGGATGGATTGGTGGTTGGATAAAAGTGTGAGATTCATTCATTCTTTCACAGGTTATCTTCCCTGTACTTAGCTCCATCCATCTTGCCATCAGCTCTGACTGGCTTTTATTTCCGTGTTGACGAAAAGCATCTCCAAAGCATGATGCTGCCACCACAGATTTTTACAATGATTTAGGAGCTTTATTGTCATATGCTCAAAAACGTCTGAGCAATGAAATTTCTACTCCACAAGCTTACTCCAATACCATTACAAAAACATTGTCACAATGAGTGGATTTATTCACATTGTTTGTTTTCCGCCACATTTTGTACTTTACATGTACGTCAAAATGTTACATTAGAGTCCTATTTGACAAGAGCACCTTCTTTTACGTGTTTACTGTGTCCCCTACATGGCTTTTGAAAATCTGCAGAGGGGATTTCTTTTGGCATTTTGAATTCAGCAGATATGCTGTTTGTTCTCTGATGTTTTCTGAGTCCTTCACATATCGGCTGGATTAATACTAAGATTATGGGTGTTTAGTTTGTGTAAATCGAATTTTGGTTCATTTCCCTCCTTAGTCCAGTTTGTTTGTGGTGTGAATGTGATCTCACCTCAATCCAACACAGCAGTCAGCTGTTTGCTGCAAGCTTGAGCCAAAGGCCTTTCTGTAGCCAGCCGTAAACCAACTAATAAGCAAAGGCTGCTCGTCTTTTTCTTACGCCTAAAGCCCCATGCAACTTTCAGGACATATTCTCAAAATTCATTCTTGGTATTTCTCAGGTCATTTTGACTGAAATAGTATCCAGAAAAAAATACTAATAAGATACTTATATTCTCGGTGTTTTTGACCATCCCAGAACTCAGCATGTGTTCCTGTGTTTATATTTGGTACTCCTGACCAGGACACATCTGAATAATAAACAGACTGAACATTTTCGCTTACTTTTATAGTGACAATTTTTGGTTCGCTTGAAGAATGTGTGAAAAAAAACCGAACCACCCAAAAGTTAAAAGTTAATAAACCTGTTTAATTTGGACCAAAGTATGTAAACTATAGGTGTGAAAACACCCTAAATCAGATACAGTTGGAATAATTTATTAGTACTAGAGTAAAAGGTACTGAATACATATGAATGCCACACTTTCCAGATTTTTATTTGTAAAAGGGTTGGAAAAACTTTATGATTTTTCCTCCGCTTCACAATTATTCACCACTTGGTGTTGGTTTATCACATAAAATCCCAAAAAATACAGTAAGCTTTGTGTTTGTGATGTGGCAATATGTTAAAATGTTGGTAGGATGAATATTTTTCATCCTATCAACACAAACACCACAGACATCCTAGGTGTATGTGGTGTATGTGTATGGTTGCAATTTTAAAACAAAAGTTGTTTTAAAATCACAAAAATTGTTAGTTTATTTAGAGTAGGTTGTGCTTTTAAAAATGTGGCTAACTTGTGAGACTCATTATATATTATTTTCCTCTGTTTGTCCTATACACAGACCTCCAATACCCTGTTAAAGATCAAATATAAAAAGATGTAACATATTGCAAATAAATAAAACTATATTAGGGTCACGTTGCTATTTTCATAGTTTCATAACTCCAAAAATGTAGATTCTTAGAAGTTTTTTGCTTTTGTTTGGGGGTAAATGGATATTTCTCCTTATTTCTTCTCATTCTTGTTTGTTTAATTTGTGCCTGTGAACTTTATTTTTTGTATTCCTCTATTTCCCGGCACATTCCTTTGTCTTTGTGGTATCTGTGCTTTAGATGGATGTTCCCCTTTACTGGCTTACACATGGCCACTTAAAATCAAAACAAAACAGAACAAAAAAAACACTATTGTGTTCTTTTTGGTGCAACTTTTGTCTATTTTGTAAAATGGGTTGATCATACATTGTGAAGTGTAGTGCTGCTGCTCAGCCAGTAGCTTTCGCCACCTTATTTTAACTATCCTTGAACCAAAAGTATAGCATACAAGTAAAATCTAAATAAAATGCAATCATTAATGCACAACACTGCTGACTGCTATCTGTAGCATAAATATGAGGCAGAGTGACCTGCCTGGTTGTGGCTATATTCAAGGCTCAGAGGCAGAGCAGGCCGATGGGATTAATTGGGATAAAAGCTATATGTAGTGTATTTGAGTGTATGTACATGGATGAGTGTATCGTAAGACAGACAAGAAACAGGACAAACGGTGTGTGTGTGTGTGTGTGTGTCTGTGTGTGTGTCTCCATATGGATGAATGAATGTAAATATTTTGTACATATCAAAGCTAATATATGTGAACTTCTGAGTTAAATGTGTGCAAGCTTTCTCCAATTCATTTTTCTCCAACTGATAGTCCTTTTATTGTCCCGTATCCCTGTTGTACGTGTGTATGTGTGTCCTTGGCTTTCACCTGCTACTACTCTGTCTGTGCGTGTGTAAACTTGCATGTTTGTAGGACCATCTCCAAGGTTCATTCGTTCTTACCTTTGTGTTGTTGCTGTAAAATGTCCTGGCAGAAGGCAATGGCAACATTTTAAGTGTGTTGAGGAAAAATGTGAATGTATCTCTTGTGTAAATTCTGTTGATCCATTTTATGAAGGTCGTCAAACGTATGTTGAGAATAAAGTTGTCAATATGATGGCGAAAGCACTCAGAGGATGACCTAACTGTGTGTTTAGAGGTTTAAAAGTGTGAAAAATGTGATTAGATATTTGCCAAATGAATCCCTGTGTAAGACGTGAGACACTGGAAAGACAGGGACTGCAGTCTGTGCTGCTTTTGAACAAATGCGACATAATAAAAGTTATGTTTGCTTCCAAATGATGCTGTGCTTTCATTTTTACAAACTTAATTTGGTAAATGAGATAATGAAATAATATGTTTTGATATTTATTGTCTTACTGAATTTAGCCATTTAATTTTTGACCAATATGGAGTCCTCTTTGTAATTAAAGGAAAACACACAACCTAACAGACTTATAAAGTTCCTTTGTTCATCTGCTGATTTGTTTTTGCACATACTGTGTAGGAAAGCATAAGTACAAAAGTTACTTTACTTTCAGTATCTGGAGCTGCAAATATTGAAATGTGTTAAAAAGTGTAACTTGTGAGGAGGTTTACAGGAGGGCTTGCTCATACAAAAAAGAAGCATTACAATCTGAAGGTTTTATCAAACTCTTACATTCAATTTAAGAACCATCTTAACATAAACTGCTAATTTAAAAAAATTAGCAGTTTAAAAGTGTAACATTGTTTTCTTTTAATGGTGATCATGATGTTGAATCGTGCTGCTACCTACTGGATACATTTTGAGAAATTAAAGTACAGTTCCTTACAGCATTCACTTAGCGCACCTGAAAATATGTGCACCTATAACTCTTGAATCTTTAATCATACATCTTACTTTTGCTCCAGTTCCATCTACAAGTCAATTGTAGTCTGTCTTTACCAGATTTAAAAATATAGAGACTATAATTTTACCCATTCTTCCTTTCAAAATAGCTCAGGCTCAGTCGGATTAAATGGAGAGTGTCTATGAACATATTCTCAATCAGTATTCTCAATGTATATTTAGGGTTATTGTCCTGCTTGATGATTAACTTATCCCAGTCTCAAGTCTTTTGAGGCATCTAACAGGTTTCGTCCAGGATTGCACAGTATTCATCTATCTGTCCATCGACGCTTACTAACCTCCCTGTATGTGTTGAAGAAAAGCATCCCCGCAGTATCATGCCACCACCACCGTGGGCTATCTTCATGGATGACAATGCTCCAGCTCATCAAGATCACATCATTGGGGAACAGCTGCTGGAGACTGGAGTGCCTTGAATGGAGTGGCCTGCACTTTCTCCAGAGCTGAATCCCATAAAAAACCTATAGGATCATCTGAGTCGCCATCTAAAGGCCTGAAACTATGTACCCCAGAGGGCTGCCCTTTAAGAAGAGAGGGATGCCATGCCTCACTAGACAATAATCCACTTGTGAACAACATGAGACGTCGTGGTCAAGTTGTAATTATTGCTCAAGGGCACACAACACGGTATTGAACGCTAACATTTTTTGCTGTGGTATAATCAATACATTGTTTGCAATGAGGAAATCACCATTGCATGCCTCTACTTAAATGCCCTAGTTTTATGATATAATATCACTGCGGCGTGAACTCTTTATGTTTGCCATAGATTTCACCCAAAAGAAAAATATCCCTAACTTTTTGTGAGTTGGATGTCTATCTATCTATCTATCTATCTATCTATCTATCTATCTATCTATCTATCTATCTATCTATCTATCTATCTATCTATCTATCTATCTATCTATCTATCTATCTATCTATCCAATCAGAAGCAGATCAGGCAATCAACTCAAAATAGGATGCATTTGTGTAAAGCACTACCAGTCAAAATCCAATCAGCAACAGAACATACACAACATCTAAAAATACAATGCCATGCAAAGTCAAAAGTCACAAGATTTATTTAAAAATAACTTAAACTTGTCACAGCGCTGGTAGTGTAAGGTTTTAGCGCGCGACCACATTTAGAGGCTATAGTCCTCAAAGCGGCCGTCCCGGGTTCGAGTCCCGGAGACGGCGACCTTTACCGAATGTCTCCCCCTCTTTTTGCCCCTCCTTCCTGTATACCTACTATCTAAAATAAAGGCCTCTAGTGCTGAAAAAATTCTTTAAAAAAAATTATAATTTAAAGTTGCATTTTTATTTTGTAGGGCAGTACACAAAATTAAAACCTGCTTGTAAAATAGTGGAGTGGGTAAAAAACTCTGATAGGTACATGTTTGAGATGTTTTTTTTTCCTCCAAGTAAAAAATTGTTTAAAAGCCCAAAGAAAAATCCGGACTGAGATTCATGCATGGAGTTTCCTTCGGTGAAGCGTTATCCCGCCTTTGACCACCAGATGGTGCCACCATGCCAGATTTCCAGTCACTGTCCCGTCAATCATTTCAAGTCAGAGCGTCAGCGTAGCTGAGGACAGATAACACAACCAGGAGCACTTTGGTCAGAGCGCCAGCAAAAGTAGCGCAAACCATGGGGGCATAACGGCGGCAGGTCATAGCAGGGACTTTTCAACTCTTTTAGGCCTGTTTTTTGCGAATCCCGTGCAGATTTTGCCGTCACAGCAGTTTTTTAATTCATCTCATCTTGACATCCTGAGAGAGGCGCGGCTCTTTGCTGGCTGGCTGAAACGTTAGCTTCTTGGTTGAAGTTGTTTCCAGTTCAAACGAGTTTACGAGTGGAGGAAGCGAGGCAGGATGTACCATGAAGAAACCACAATGTTGCAGAGGCCACGCTATGGAAGTAAGTAACATGTTTCCTGACGGGTTTTGATGTTTGATGTTAAAACGCGTTGACCAGTGACTTTGCTATGAGGAATAAATGCATGCTAATGTAGGAAGGATGTATGATGAGCAGCAGGTGGTTCACCTACTTCTGACAACACTTAGCAGCTGGATGCTTTTATAGTACGTCCCTCGACAGTTTTTTTTATTTAAAGAGGAAAACATATAAAGAAACCGTAACTGTATTATGGGTGATAAAAAAATGAATAACAGTGGTATTTAATTTCTTGTTTTCCCACATGATGTCCCTAAACGCACCACAGTCATCTCTACCTGTGAATTTGACATTTGACAAAAGCCAGTGATCAGCATTTCCACACATAAGGCTTTTTCTCATAGGTTAACCATTAACTTTAGATTTCTGCAGCGGACTGTCAAGAAGTTAACTGATAAGATTGTTTAAAATATTTCTTAAAGCAACAAAGTATAGCTTTGTAACGCTGATCAATGCCCATCAATACTGTTTTTTCCCCACTGGAACCTTTGGCACTAAGTTAGTTTGTTGCATTTTTTACTATAAAAAAAAAGACAGCCCTAAGTTAGCCCTGTCATGTGTTTTTAACTTTACAGCATCATTGTAGGTCAAGTCAGTCCCAGGCGATGATGTCATTAAATGTCATACTAACTGTGGTTTATGTGTCTCCTCACCTATAGTCTATCTTTATTTCATCCTCCTCTAAGCCAACAATAAAAAAACAAACATTAAAGAAGGAAAACCACTGCATCTAAACAGAAGCATTAGTCATAATGACACCACTCCGGTGATCCGAGTCATACAAAAGCAACAGAACCCATCCTGATAGTTATATATAACGCTCAGTGCAGACAAGCTCTTTCAGGAAGTGTGTGACTGAGTCACTATAGGCTGTTTATAATGGCTGCTGCCACTGCCTCAGTGATAGACATTTTTTCACCCATGGCGTCTGCACAGCTGGGTTGGCTTGCACAGGCAAATAATATGCTGATTTTCCGTGTCGGAGCTCTCAGCCAAGTGGCGGGGCAGCCCTGCACATGTGTGATTTGGGCCTTTCCCAACACGTGAGGGTTGTATGTCAAGCCTCTACTGAGACTTGGCAAATGGATGTCTCTGCAGGTGGTTTCAAAGATTCAGGCTGGCCTCAAAGAGCAGAGTTTAATTTGCTTTCTTGTCCATGAGCATGTTTTGACTTCCACATCGTTGTTAAAGAAGAAATAAACGCATAACGGATACAAAATAAAATGCAAAACGAGAATTAAAGGTGCATATGCATTCCGATTTTTTATTTATTTATTTTTTTAATTTTGGGTCGTTTTACCTGGAAATATTGACATTTTCTTTGAGTATGAAACATCTATAATGCTTTGCAAAAAATATTCCTACCCTTTGACCTTTTTCACATTTTTTTTATGTTGCAACCACAAACTGTCTGTTTTATGTGATAGGACATAAAGTAGTGCATAATTGTGAACTGGAAGCCGTGGGATATATGATTTTCTTGTATGTATTTGTATTTAGGCTCCCAGAGTCAACAGGGGTCTCTGATCTCTCTCTGTAGGATCTTTCCCTGTAATAACAGCTGCACCTCTATTATGGTGTGTCTCTTATATAGACTGATATGTTATTCTGTTGTTCTTTGTAAAATAGTGCAAGCTCATTCTGATTGGATGGTACAGTGGTGTGAACAGCATGTTTCAAGTCTTTTCACTGATCTCATATGGAAATAGGTCTGGGCTTTGACTGGGCCATTCAAGCACTCAAATATGCTTTGATCTAGACCAGGCCAGGGGGTCAGCAATCTTTATATTCTAAAAAGAGTTATTTTTGCTATTGCTCCTACAAAATATTGTTATTCTAAAACTTACATGATGTTTGGAAAAGACATCAGAAGCTGAATGAAAACACTTATGAAACATTATTGCGTCCCATCAAAATAATCCAGGTGTGCTATTTAAAATTATTGACTCCCCACAACCTGTCTCCATGGAAGCATCCTTTGAGTTATGCAATAACTTCTTGAAGGTGCAATATCTTTTTCTAAGGAGCTTTTGTGATCCTCTCCATTGTTAACCGCACTTTGCTGTCATGTATTGTCCCTGTAAGTTTCAAGCATGCCGTGGCGCAGCCTTTACTTAAGAAACCTGGCCTCGACCAAGCTGTGTTGGCATATTTTAGGCCCATCTCCATTTGTCCTTTCTCAGGTTAAGCCCTTTGTAGATGACCATGATCTCTTGGAGGTTTTTCGGTCGGGTTTTAAAACTCACCGCAGCACAGAATCTACTTTAGTACGAGTCTTTAACGAACTCCTCATGGCAAATGTTTCTGGTGAATATGTTGTTCTTGTTCTGCTTGAACTAACTACTGCCTTTGACATAGTGGAGCTCAATGTTTTGTTACCTTGTTTATAGGCACCAAGTGGGTATTTGTGGTACGGCATTAAGCTGGTTTAGGTCTTATTAAGCAGACAGAACCATGTGTGTTTGAATAGCAGATTGTGAATCATCCTCTGCTCCTCTGTCATGGCGTTCCACAGGGCCCCTGTTTATTTCCCTTTATCTGCTTCGTTTGGGTTCAATACTGAGGAAGCATGGGATCTTTTTTTCATTGTTACGCGGATGACAGATATTTCTACTCCGCAAATAAAGAAGACCCTCAATCAAACTGCTTCCGTTGTTTCTCAACGACATCAAAGCCTGAATGGCCTTCCTAAATTTAACAATAAAAAACAGAAGTGATGGTGCTTGGTCCTCGTGGTTCAAGTGAACCTCCCCCTGTTGATTTTGTCTCCGTGGGGTCATATTTAAAGCAGCATATTTAAAGTAGACAGTGATTTTAAATTAGATCGCCAGGTTGGAGCAGCGGTCAAATCCAGTTTTTATCATCTTAGTCAGCTGGCAAAGATTAAGCTCTTTCTCTCATAAAAAACAGCAGTTCATGCTTTCATTACATCCTGGTTTGACTACTGTAATGATCTCTACCTTGGACTCAGCCAGTCCTCCCTGAAACGTCTCCAGTTGGTCCAGAATGCAGCTTCAGAGCTTCTAACTGGAATTGGTAACCCGGAGCTCATCGCTCCCACTCTGGCTTTCCTCCACTGGCTGCCTGTGCATTTTAAAGTTAAATTAAAAAATTAAATATTTACAAGGTGTTGACCTTTCTGAGCTGCTTCACCCATATTTTCCTGCTCGATGCCTCAGGTCAGCTGATTAGTTGCTCCATGAGGTGCAGAGGTCTAAAAGATGGCTCAGAGTGGACAGAGCCTTGATTGATGTTGCTCCCAGTTTATGGAATGACCTCCTTTTCCATTTCAGACGTGCCATGCCCCCTTTCTACTTTTAAAACTCGTCTGAAATTTAAAACTTTTTATTCCTTGGCATTTGGCACAAGCGGAGACTTTTTGTTTTCACTCCGTCTTATATTTTCTTGTTGTTTTTAATTGTTTTTTCTTATTGTTCTTTCCTTGTTTAATGTTTTATATGGTTCTTGATTTTACATGTGCAGCACTGTCGCAGCTGTGGTTGTTATAAATAAATAAAGCAAAAGTAAAGTTAATTTTCCGCCATACATATTGTTTTGCCCAAAAGTTTGATCTTGCATGTCTGACAGTTGTCCTGTCAGCTGATTATTCCACCTGAGCTGTGGCTCTCTGCAGCTCCTCCAGAGTTACCATGAACGTCTGTGCAGTTTTACTGATTAAGGCAGTCCCTGCTAGGCCCTTCACTTTCAGTGAACGGCCATTTCTTGGTAGGTTTTCAGCTTCGGTTCTTATGAAATACATTGCCGTTTGTGGTTGTAACATGACACAATGTGGGAAAGTTTAAATGGTAATACTTTTGCCATAGTAGCAGGCTGAAATTGGCCAGGTGGAGCACACAGGAGAAGAAATATCTATTTTTAAATTAGCTTTTTCTAAAGGAGCCTAAAACTAACATACAAATAGACTGGCTTTTACGCCAGACTGAGAAAAACTCTCTTCCTGCTCGTATCCTCTGGGTCTGAGATTGTGCGTGCGCTCAGTCAGAAGGAAAAGGATTTATTTGGATTAGAGTGGAGGTGCATCGAGGGGGAGGAGGGGATCTCATTAAGCTCCAGGTGTCGGTCAGCTCCCAGCAGAAGTCACTAGCCACCCTGGATCCCCACCTACGCCATCCTAACTACACAGTATTTCATTACAGCATTCCATCTACTTGAGGTAAACCCAGTTTTCCAGGGAAATGCTTTAGTAGTTTGAGTGATCTGGTTGATTGCATATTTGCCCTCATGGATACGTGAAAAGAAAGAAAATGGAGCATTAATATATTCCTGCACTCAAGAAGTTTTGTTCCTGCAGCTTGTTTCAATGTTTGCAATATTAAAATTAGTGCTAGAGGCTGCTTTCAATTTTCTAAACAATATATGCAATACCATTGTACTTATTAATCCTAATACCTCAGTGTTTTCAGAATATTTTTTGGGAAATCTTTGATATACATTTAGAAGTCATGAAGTACTCTTTCACTGTGAATAAGAAACAAATAAGGCTCACCTTGCTTCCCCTGTTTAAACTTATTAGAGAGGACCTGTAATTATGCCAATTTCAATCTCGTTGTTTTTTCCAGCCATTGAGGATGACGAGAGGCTGTCGGCAGAGGAGATGGATGAGAGGAGGCGGCAGAACATCGCCTACGAGTACCTGTGTCACCTAGAGGAGGCCAAACGGTATGAAATGAGGGCAGGACGGGGGGAAACACTGTAATCAGTCCATCTATCAGGCTTTATTTATGGATCATTGGTCCTACAACACAGTAGCAGAAAGTGCTTTACAGAAAAAAGGTAAGTATTACAGATGAGGTAAGGAGACAAATGCACCTTGTTACATACCGAAATACATTTAAACCCAGTGAACGTAAGATTTTTTCCTTACTATCATTAAATCAGATTATTATTATTTTTTTAGGTCAGACAAAAGGTCACAAGTTACAGTCATCAGTATTGTTTCTATTTGATACATGCCTGAATAATGAGACAAGGGGTTTGTTTTTTATTGAATTGTTTTGCGGTTTACACACACAAAAAAAAAAAAAGTAGGAAATCCCACATGATCATGTTACTGCGTTTTAAGTGCCCGGCGGATTTATTTTAAGGCAACCCCCTGAAACACACTGTTTCCTTATGTGACATGATGAGAAAATCAAAATAAATCTGCCAAGGTAATTAGAAGGACATAACTGCAGAACTCCATAAATCTGCGTCATCATTGGGTACAATTTCCAGATGCCTGAAGGTGCCACGTTCGTCTGGTCCAACAATTATATATAAGTTTTAACACCATCATGCCGAAAGGAGACGGGTTCTTTGTCTCAGAGTTGAACGTGTTTTGATGCAACTTGTGTGTATCAAGACTGCAACAAAATCAAAAGACTTGAAGGTTCTGGCTGAAGCTGGCAAGTGATGGTCTTTGTCCATAGTTAAGAGTTCTATACTGATGTGGGCTGAAAGGCCACTCAGCGAGGAAGAAGCCTTTATTCTAAAAACAGCATAAAAAGCCAGATTACAGTTTGCAAATGCACTCTGGAAAAAAGACCTTCATTTTTGGAGACCTGTCCTGTGGTTTGAAGCAAAAATCCAAGAGTTTGCCAATAATTACTGTTGTTACATTTGAGGGGAAAAAGGGGGACGCTTGCAAGTCTAAGAACACCATTCCAACTGTGAAGTACAGGGGTTGTAGCATCATGCTATGGATATGTGGACCTCTTCCTAAGTGCTTAAATAGTAGACCACTGGACCTGTTTTGTCTTAAAGATGTTTCACATCTCATCCAAAAGGGTTCTTCAGCCTTCAGCTGAGCCTTCAGATAAGAGGTGAAATGTCTTCAAGAAACCAGAGTAGGAGCCAAATTTATAATCCAGTTTGCAGAGGACTGGTTAAAGCAACATCTCAATACATCAGCCAGGAAGTGGAAGGTCTGGCATAAATGGGTCTTCCAAATAAAGAATGACCCTTAGCATACCACCACATATTTCATACAGTTGTCATAAAGTCCAAAAAAGTCAATGTTTAGGAGTCGTCTCTACAAAGCTCTTATCTCAGTCCTATAGATATTTGTGGGTAAAGCTGTAAAAGTGGGTCTGAGCAGGTTGGCCTTTAAATCTGACTTGGTTGCACCAGTTCTGTCAGGAGGAATGGGCCACAATAAACAAAACATTTGACCCAAGTCAAATTTCATTAATCTGAAAGACTAAAACAGGAAGGTTTTAATCTGATTCAAAGTCAGACAGCGAGAAAAGAAACTTTCATTTTATGCCATTTATGTTAATAGCTGGTTTCAACTGTGTCTCCATCCAAGATTCAGAACTCCAAGCTTTCAGGAGATCATCAGTCAGTGAGGTGTGGACCTGATGAGAAAGTGATCCTCTCTTTCCAAAGTCATTAGTGTCATAGTAGACATGATCACACCACGAACTTCGATTTTTATAATTAAGTATTTCTAACTTATTATAAAGGTGGCATAAATGTCGTGAGTCTTTCCGGGACGTCTGAACAGAGTTTAAACAAAACCACTTCCTGTCTTGTTTTCAAAAAGCATCCTTCTGCACAGGAAGGAACAGGAAGTGTGCTCGAGCCTCTTCTACCACCCTGATTGACACTCCCATTCAGACAGATTTTTTTCCCCTCCTGAGATTCATTGCCTCATTCTCCTGCCTAATGGAGACTTAACAATTAACCTCCTGTTAAGACTTCTGCTTTCTCTCTACCTTTGCTCACAGAAAACCTGAAATTGCATTGACACTCTTAGCGAACTGGCCAACGTGCATTATCCGCTTATATCACAGGACAGTAAGGGTTTACAAGGGCTAAACTGAGCAGATTCAGACATTCATCATAGATTATGGCAGGACTAGTCAAAAAGGAAGGCTGTACCTGTGTTGAAATACCAACGCTAACCTGAAAATAACCACATTCACTTTCATTTATTGGCTTCTTGCATTTAAATCTCAGCTGCAGTGACTTTCTGTTATTCCTGTAAATTGTAGAGTGGGACCTGTGCTCTGTGAGATGTGCCAGGCTAAATTGGGATTAAAAGAGCCCTGTAATAAAGCTCTAAACCACAGGGAGTTGGGGATTACGCTCTGGACTCACAAGTCAGACGCCTGTGCAAAAAAATAAGATTTATAATTGGCGCAGTAATTTTGTTAAAGTGACTTCTGCTGACCAGTCAAATTGCTCAGGGGATTTTGTCGCTGGGTTTTTGTTCTGTTGTCACAGGCAGAGTAACTGTAAATGAGGTGAACTGTTTTTATCCTGACGTTAAAAGTCCCTCCTAAGATTAAGAGCCTCCAACCATAAGCTTCCACCAAATCTTTTACTGTTGTCGTCTTCTACATCAGTGGTGCCCAAAGTCACTCCTCAAGAGCCCGTTGTCCTGCATGTTTTAAATGTTTTACTGATTTAACACACTTTGACCAAATGAATGGGTCTTTAGCAGGCTCTTGCACTCAATGATGACTTTCTGAGCAGCTAATTTATCCATCAGAGTTGCCAATGTTGTAGCAGTGACACTGAGACGGTGTTAAACACAGAAAAACAGAGATTAGTGTGTCGGCTCTAGAAAAAGAACAGTACGTTATTGGCAGCAATAGCTCAGCTGATTGGCCCCATCCAGTAAGGAGACAGAAAAACATACAAAGACGTGCACTGATCAGAGATTTGTGTTCCGAGTTTTAAAACTTGTGTTTTTATAAAGCTCCGACCTGCCAAAACAAATTTTAACTGACCGCAATTTTTCATTAAGAACGATGAATAAAAAGTGTTCAAAATATTTCTTTTTAGGCACACATTTAAAATACAGACAACATGGTTGGTTTGCTTGTTGGTTTCTGGTAATGGTAATGGTCTGCACTTGTGTAGCGCTTTTATCAAGTCCGAGGGCTCCATAGCGCTCTACACTACAATCAGTCATCCAACCATTCGTACACACTAACAGGTAGGCTACATTGTATGGGGCTGCCATACAATCTGCACCACTGGGCCCTCTGACTCTTCATCAGGCAAGGTGGGTGAAGTGTCTTGCCATAAGGACACAATGACTGAGGTAAACGGAGCGGGGGTTTGAACATGTTACAGGATGAACCCCTACCACCTGAGCCACCGTCACTGTAACTAATTACTGTATTGATGTGCAGTTATAAATCCAGGATGCAGCAACAGTGTTTCTGCTGAATTACCTCGGTGCTGCGAGGGTGTTTTGGTGCCCACTGATACACGGCGGATGTTTTAAACATAACGTTTGAAGTCGTTTACTGAACTAATTGGACAGGCTTTGCACTTTGGATAGGCTTCAATCTTTGTCAAAGCTTAGCGATTTTATCTCGGGCTGCTACTTCAGAAGTTGTTGATATACCTAACATTAAAAGGGTCTTGTGCAAACAGAAACACCCAGATAACTGAAGAGGAAGATAATGCAGCTGATGGCAGACTTTTATCTACAACTGATACAGTGCGAGTCAGACTAAGGTCACTGTTACATCACAAAACATGCATCTACATTTTGGAAAAAAAATAAAAAATTCAGAAAAGGGTTATTTGAGAATTTCACACACACATGTACAATGATTCAGCTGGAACGTTCTGGAGAAATCATAATTACCCACAATTGTCTGAACATTTTAAACAAACTGTGTCCGTATGTCTTATTTTTTCCTGATACTAAATTGATTAAGGGGCATATTTGGCCTAGTGTTAAAATTTACTAGCTTTCTTTGTATTTAATTGTAACTGGGTGGTTGTTCCACTACTTTAATGTCATTTCACTTTCATTTCAAAACGTATCAGGAAACCACTAAAAACTTTTTACAGCCACGGGAGGGCCTCTGCCGGCTTCGGCTCGCCGTTGCTTCGGTTGTCGGTTCCTCCAGCTTGCAGGCTCGACTCCAAGCCTTTGCAGGGGTTATGCATGGTAGCATTTATAGCCCCCTGATTAGACCGAAATCTCGGTAGCGAGACCAAGGCCACCCGTCTGTCCCAGTGGTACTCCACCGGGGCTGGTCTACATTTGTAGTAAGGGCAGATGAGTTTAGAAATCTAATTAGGTTTCAACTATTGTGAAGTTTTACTTTTAAACAAAGTCATTTTAGAATGGTTTCTGTGATTGGTGCTAAACCAGTTGTGCAGGAGTAGCATTGGTACAGACTGAGGCAGCAGAGACTGAATGTTAACCCATTTTAAAAGGGTTACAACAGCCCTCTCTTTTATGATCATTAAGGCGTTGATGACTTGATTGGCAGAGTTAGGAAACTTGGATTTTGCAAACATTTGAAACGACAGTAACCTGGAGGTAATAATGACACCGAGATTAATGAGGACATCTTATTTCAAAAAAGACTGGACAGACGAGGTGTTGTGTGGTGGAGCGGTAGAGCGAGCGCCCCATATACAGAAGCTATAGTCCTTCAAGCAGTCGTCCTGGGTTCGATTCCCTACTTTGAGACCTTTGCTGCATGTCTTCCCCCTTTCCCTCTCTGCACATTTTCTGTCAATTAAAAGTGACCTGTTATACTTCCTTTTAAACATTTGGGATATCTATGGGCTATACAAAACATGTTGATTACATTTTTCACACAAAATCATTCTCTGAGGAGATGAAATCTCATTATCTGTTTGCCCCTTTTTTTAGCCCTTGTCAAAATGAGCTGTTTTAGGGCTCTGTCATATTTATGCAAATTAGCTGTATCTGGCCACGCCTGATTAGAGTCTGTAAAACCAGCCGGTGAGACGAGATCCTCTACTAAAAATCAAGTGGGTGGAGCTCTGCTTCAGTTGCATGTCAGGGACGGGACTCAGGTAATGTTGCTAGGTGACAGTGTAATTGTGACGTCACAATTACACAGCTTTTGAAGCCACGCGTTTTCTAGAAAAAATAAAACATTTATAGCCAAAAAAGAGCTGAATGTTGTTTTGTTTGTAGAAGCAATGGAGACCCAATTGGAAGTATAAAAACAATCAAAAAGGGAATTTTGCATAAATAGGTCCCTTTTTAGGCCACCTGTGCCAAAACAATATTTAAAAAATAAAAGCTGTCAGCTAGTAGTTATCATTGGTGGCTACTTTGCTAGCATTAGATTGCACCTAGGGTCAGATATTAAGTTTGTTCAGATCTTTAATTGTGAGAAGATTACGTAATGGTTTAATGTCTCTAACTTCAGCAAAGAGTTTATAGACACGCCCTCCCAGAGACCACACATGATCTGTCACACAGAGATGTTTCTGAAAGGAGACTTTGCACCCTTCCTGGAGAGTAAACAAGTGATAATTTACATTTGTAGCATGTTTTGTTGGATGTGAACCTTTTATGGCTTAGTTATATACAGATGCACCCCTATGTCACCTTAAAGACACGCCCACTTTACGACACACTGAATGTTTCTCATGATCCTCACAGGTTTCAATCATGGTCTTGGATATTGCAGAATTAAAAACTTGACAGAAGCAGAGCCTTTTAATCTGAATCAGATCTTTTGATAGATTTGGTTTAACTTATGCCTTCAGGTGGTTAGTTTTTGCTGTTATTATCTGAACACAAAACCTGCTGCTTTAATTCCAGGTTGTAGCAGCAGCTTATTATTTTTCTGCTTCCTGTTTTTGCCCTGCTGAATTTATTCTGGAAGTTCTTGCAGGAAGTTGGGATCCATATTTTCAACACTTGGACTCTTCTAAGGATGTGGGATTGTTTGGCTCTATTCTTTATATGCCAAGTGGACTGTTGAAAAAAAAAAAAAGTTACACCTCCGTTTACAGGCCGTAGTGGGTCCTGTGAACTTTGTTCGGATTTTGCCTCAGCCAGTCGGGCTATACTTCATGTGGGGAAGGAAAGACTTTATACCATAGTTAAATTGTTTAATGCTGCAGCCTGTGAGATATATCTGAAAGGCAGATAATACAGCAAATTAATATTGTCACTTGATGCAAGATCTTCTCATGGCTCACCCTAAGGCGCACCCAATCTCATGACCAGCATGAAGGAGCTACGTGATGCAAGCTTCTGTGTTTACAGAAATACTGGTGCTGAAAGCAAAAGAGGGCCATTTACTAATAATGTGTTAACACTAGAAATATCTGGGCTTGCCAGAAAACTGTTCGGGTTGCAAGTTAGACAATTACTGGAAGGCCTGTTTTTTTGGGTGGTTGTAAACACAGCAACAAGCCTGCTTCAGGAGCAAGTCATTCTTTGTTTTAAGTACAGGAAGTGAAGCTTCAATGAAGAACTACTTAACCCATGCATCATGTTGCTTAGCTTTATTGTCATGTTCCAATCAGCCTCTGTTTTCTTTGTGTTTTCAGCATTTTTTAAATTTAATCCTGCAGAAGATAAGAAAAAACTATGTATTTGCATTTGCTCCTGCGTGTTTGGCCCCTTTGGTCCTTCATGTTTTTACAGTTTCTATCATTACCTACCCTACTATTTTTAAAAAAATCAAAAGGAGTCTTCATTAATGCAATGTTGTGTACCTTAACCCCCTGGTGGATGTTTGATACCCAATAATTTCCAGTCATTTTCGATAATCTGCTCATAGTCCACTGTGAAAGAAATGTGGTGATGTGAAGAACCTCTACCCACAGCAGGTCCCTTTGAGTTCGAGGTTTTTAGAGTTGATCAGGGGTCATTTTTCATGAATGGACTCGCTACAGGGTCGATCAGAACTAGAATCAATGGAAGTCGTACACAATAAAAAATATTCAGAAACTAATGTGCAATAAAATTGTACGTAACATTCGAGCATTTCTATGACTTCTTATCTCTGTAATTCAACAAAAGAGAGAAAGTGAATTGGCAATGGAGCAACATAACCAGAGCTGTTTGGGTTGCATCACTGCTTTGACTATATTGGCACAATGTGCAAATTTTTTCTGTCTTTGTATCTGTGTAATTATCATTAAGTGCACAAGAGGTACTAGTGTGCTTCGGTGTTGCATGGACATTGAACAATATCTGATGTAAATTTAGAGTGCCTTGCAAAGTTATTCTTCCCCTTGAGATTTTTCACCTTGCAACCACAGATGTCTATGCATTTTTTGAAATCTATGCGCTACAGCAGAGGTGCCCAAGTCCAGTCCTCAAGTGCTACCATCCTGCAACCTTTAGATGCATCCCTCCTCCAACTCAGCAGGAGCAAATGAATGGCTTGATTCAAGTGTGTTGGTGCAGGGATGCATACAAAAGTTCGAGAATATTTGCTCTTGAGGACTGGACTTGGACTGCTCCACAGGATGCATAGTTTTTATGAAAATACGATCGAGTGCAACTAACTTGTCGCCTAATTAGTAAACAGAGTCTCTCTGTGTCATTTTATTTTTTATAAATACCACTGATTTGTGAAGAACTCAGAGATTTGTTAAAGCAGTGGTATCCAAACAGGTCTTTAGGGCCTGTGGTACTTCGTGTTTTAGATGTATCTCTTCTGCAGATGACCTGATTCCAATGATTGCATTACGTCCTCAGCATGACATCAAGTGCTGCAGAAGCCTGTTAATCACCCATTTATTTAGGTCAGGTGTGTGGGAGCAGGGAACCCCCTTAAACGGGTGTCCAACTGCAGTCCTTAAGGGTCAGTGTCCTGCAGCTGACTTAAATGGGTAAATGATGGCTTCACAGCATGTCTTCAGGTTCTCCAGAGGTCTGGTAATGAATCAACCATTTGATTCAGGTTTGTTGACCCAGGGTGACATCTAAAACATGTAGGACTCTGCCCCTTGAGCCCCGACTTCGGACAACACTGACTTGAAACAGGCAGAAAAGCAGGACCTGAGAACCAGGATTAAGGACCACTAAGTGAGAGAACTTCAGTGAATAGACATCATGATGAAAACTGAGAAACACCGCAGACAGGTCAGGAGTAAAGTTATAAAGAAGTTTAGATCAAAACATTTTCTGGTTTTCGAATGGCCTGTCTAAATGTAGGACTTAAATCCAATTGTTAATCTGTGGCAAGAAGAATAAAATGAGATTAATTCCATCCAATCTGACTGAACCTGAGCTACTTATCAAATAGAAGCTGGTAAAAACATTTGTCTGTAGATGTGCAAAGCTGATAGAGACACACACAAATAGACTTGCACTTTGAATAGCAATAAAAGGTGGATCTGCAAAGAATTCACTCAGGCGGGGTAAACAGAAATGCATGGCACAATTTTCAGGGTTTCATCCATAAAGATAAGAAAATCATGTATCGGTTCACTTCTACCTCATAATTTTGCTCTACGTTGGGATTATTGGGATTTTGGTCTGTCGTCCAACATCCCAATAAATTCATTGAAGCTTGTGGCTGTAACGTCACAAATAGTTTAGAGTTCAGAAAGAATGAAAAGTTTTACAAGGCTCTGTATACTGATAAAACAGCTTGTGAGGATTTAAATGGGAGAAAGTACTTCTTCAATCACTTTTTCTTTCCCTAACCTTAACCTTTGAGGGGAGTGTAAAAAGTCTAATAATCTTCACATCCAGATTAACTGTTGAATATTTTTCATATTAAGTTGCTTACTATGAACACATCCATGCTACATGCAGAAAGCCAAAGCAGACTTTCCCTCTCAGTGTGTTTAATGAGACATCTACACCTCTGGTTGAGATAACAGGCTGTTCGAATGCTCTATTATTCCTCAGGGAGCCTGATACACACAGTTCATTGGTTTTGCTTTGGAAGGACACGGTGCCCCGTAAGATGCTGACACATGTTTTGGTAAACTGCCTCTGAGCACCTCCACGGCCTTAATGAATCCAAACAGGGCATCTAGTTTGTGCATGTGGGGGAGACGGATTATTGTTAAAAGCGAAGGGAGGTTGGATTGTCTGGTATGAATTAAAGCAATAATTGCAACACAAGTAAAGTCACCATGAAGTTTATGTGCAGCAAAGTAATACCTTGGTAAGATTTAGTGTAGGCAGAAAGATAATGTGTATCATGCTCTCATAAACACAGTAATTCACCATGCCCACAAATGATTCACTAGTTTTTTGGAATGACACCCCCCCATCCATCTCTCTGGAAATAATCTGGCAGATACTGTGTTCATGAAGCAGCTGCTGGCCCTTTAAAGGGAAATTACATCTGTTCTAAATGAAGTAAACAACGTCAACACATAAAGTAATAATATGCTCATTACTTGGAGTTTTGAGTTTGTACGAATGTTGTGGATCGTCCCATGCTAATGACATTTACTTTGCACATTTTTGTCATTCAAATGCAGTAAGCTCAAGGGGCTGACTGTAAAAGTGTCTGCAGCCTCCTTTCCAAAGCATGCAGGACAGTGTGTGGGTGTTGTCTGTAACAATGCCATTTTCCCCTACACTAGCACTTCAACACACTGTTTAACCTCATGTGCAGAACGAATCAATATGTTAGATAGATCTGGGCATAACCATAAATCGCTGTACTAAGGGATTTTTATTTATTTGCATGAGTCAAAAAGTCAAAATTAAGAAATTGTGCAACCATTCACTTGTAATTTGTGTTAGAATTTAGCTGGCATTACAGTTTCTTTACTGCTGTACGTTACCATTGCATTTTAAATATGCTTTGTCATTTAGTTTTGCATGCACATGTTAAAAATTTCCAGTTTTGTTGGAACATTGAAGGCAGCAGGTGCAGTAAAATCCAATATTGACCCAATGACTGCATGTAGGCATACAGCCACCAAATATCTGGGAGCTGGAATGTGTGGATATCAGATGGTTGTGTAAAAACAGACTAGTAGCTGAAGTACTGCTTGCAAAAAAGTATGAAGTTTTCATTCTGCCAGTGTTATTCATAACCGATTGAACGTGTTTAAAGACTTTGGCACGTTACAACCACACATTTTACTGTATTTTATTGGGATTTTTTGAGCTATACCAACACAAACTAGTGTGTCATTGTGAAGAAAAAGGAGAATTAATAATGGTTTTAAAATTACTTTAAAAATAATCTGTAAAATGTAACTGATGTGTCAATATGTGCAAAACCACCTTTTTTTGCAATTACAGCTGCAAGCCTTTTAGGGTAGGTCTAAATGAGGTCTGCACCTCAGGTGACTGAAACTTTGCCTCATTATTCTTTGCAAAATGGCTCCATCTCAGTATGGTCTCTAGATGGAGAGCATCTTCAGACAGCAATTTCTTGAGTAGAGCCTCAGATTCTTTGACTAGGCCAGTCAACGACATGAATGTGGTTTGATATAAAACATTTCATTGTAGCTTTAGTTATATGTTTAGGGTCGTCGTCCATCTTCCCATCAACTCTGACCAGCTTTTTTGTTCCTGCTGGGACAGCCTGATGCTGCTACCGTCATGTTTCCTGATTGGGATGGTGTTCAGAGCAATGTGCAGTGTTAGTTTTCTGTGACTCATTCCTTTAGCCCAGAAAGTCCAATTTTAGCCTTATCTGGCAGAGCACCTTCTTCCATGTGTTTGTTGGGTCCCCTACAAGGCTTATGGCAAACTGCAAGAAAGATTTCTGCAGCTCCTCCAAGGATATCATGGGCCTCTTGATGCTCCCCTTATTCGACCTGTCAGTCTGGGTGGTCGGTTTGGAGTTGTACTCTTTCAGTTTTCCGCTGATGGATTGAACAGCTCTCCATGAGATGCCACTAATGTTCTCTAGCAATCCTTTGAGACCTTCACAGGACAACTGCATTTACACCTATATTAAAATACCTTTTTCATCCATTCCACTGTACTTTGTTGCAGCCTGTCACATTCAATACAAAAATGCACTGATGTTAGTGGCTTTGAAATGAGAAAATATTCAAGGGGTGTAAATACTTTATCAAAATGCCTTATATATTGCCTAAATAAACCAGAGTTTTCCTATGCTGTGAAGGAATTCTTTCATGATGTATTTTTTTCACGTTAGCAGGCTTGATCAGAATTTACACTGATTATTTCAATAGCAGGTTTACACAGAAGTTGCTTAGGTTGGAGAAGATTGTACTGAAAAGCCTTTGTTTTTCTCTGCAGGTGGATGGAGGCCTGCTTAGAGGAGGTTTTGCCCCCCACCACCGAACTGGAGGAGGGACTTAGGAACGGCGTTTGTCTTGGAAAACTTGCTCATTTTTTGCTCCTGAACTGGTGTCTGCAAAAAAGATCTATGACAGGGATCAGACTCGGTACAAGGTACATTTTTCTCCTTCAGGTAATCTGCTACATCTAATCAGATTATAAATTAACTCATGGTTTCAGAATGCCTTTTCACTTCCTGGCATTTCTGAACAAAAACCTGGAAGGGCCGGATTTGGCCAAACTGAAACATGCAGTTTTTCTGAAAACTTAAACAAAAAAGATTTTGTACTTGCGCATTAAGTATAATATAGTGTAAGAATACATCTAACATCTTCTGTATATTTCTGTGTTTGTCCTCAGAGCAAAGGGCTGCATTTTAGACACACCGACAACACAGTGCAGTGGCTCAGGGCCATGGAGTCAGTGGGCCTTCCTAAGGTAAGAAGCCAGTCCCTTTTTTAGCAAGTGTTTCTGTGAACATAGGCAGTCATGCAGATCCATGCGAGTCTGCTTTTACGCTGACCAAAAGGAGTGCTCGGTTGGTGACATCTGTGAGATTGTTTAACCATTGCAATATAAAGACTTACCAGCTATTTTCAGATGTTACTATATATATGACAATACCTAATCTATATTTAATATGAATAACCTGGGACACAAGAACAGTTCAAGGTTACTTTATCTGCAACTGTAGGTAGATTTGCTTTGCAGTGGTTCAAAATACACACACACACACACACACAAACACAGGAAAAGAAAAACATTTTAACATAACCAGAACCATAAAATATAGCCGTACTCAAAATGCTCAAGACTCCACAAATCAAATGACACAGAGGAAGAGAGCAAGGAGTAAGGCTTAATTATCAATAGAACTGAGTAAGGAGTCAGATATGTAGGGAATAAAACTAGAACAAAATAACAAAAAAAATGTGAAGAGACACTGGCATAAATGAGTAAAGGAACAAATAAAACATAATTTTCTATAAATACTAAAGCTAAATAGAAAAATAAAATCCATTACAATTGAAATCCATTTAAAATCCAGTTGCAGTCCATTATTAGTTACTGTCTCATCTCAGCTCGGGCATTTCATTTACAGCAGTAGGAACAAAGCTGGCATCTTCTCCTATATTTCCAGACTAGGAATCTCTGTCCAGAGGGCAGGAGCTGACGCTCTCTCTGAAGAGGATGGAAGTTGTCATTTAAAACACAAGTGCAGTGCTGTAGTATGATAACTGACAATACTATAGTAGCGAAGATCTTTCAGAGTCCATTTGTGTGCAAGAAGTAATGGTCAAATGTTACGAGCTAAGTGGGTCCTTCTATGCACTAGATTTTATTTATAATTGTTGTTTTGTTTTGGATTTGATTAGATTTTTTTGTGTGAATTGACCTCAGTGCTTGCATGTATTAGGAGAAACTAATAGAAACCCATAAACTGAGAATTAAAGAGCAGAACATAGTCTGGTGTACCGTGAGCAGCGCGGACTCCGCCCTTATGACCGCGGAGTCGACTACACCCGGCTACATTTTGCCCTTAACTGTTACAAATACTGTGTGCTCAGTAAAGAAGTCAGTGACTAATATATTGTTGGAGCACTTTGGTGACGGCACACAGGTGTTGGGCCAGTGTTTTATTAGACTTATTCACTGTCACGACAGGAAGATGTGTTCAGACGTAAATGTTTCTGTCAAGGTTTGTTAAAGATGAAGACTAAGGTCTGGACTCTGTGGTCAGTTTAAGGGGTTATAATGTTCGTCGAGTTGAGAGAGACGAAAAGAACAGAATAAACCAAAAACACCTCATATTAGCCATATATACAGCAGAAGCCAGATAGTTACATACACTATAAATAGACAAAATCTTTTTTTTCGTCAGACATTAAATTAGCCTAAACTTTTCCAGTTGGAGGTCAGTTATTCTTCCATCCATCCATTGTCTGTACCCGCTTATCCTTAAAGGGTCGCGGGGGGGCTGGTGTCTGTCTGAACCAGGACCTTCTTGCTGCAAGACCACAACTAATAAACACTCACAGCTGTGTCTCCATTGAACTTAGAAATTGTGAATCCACCTAAATTCTAACTAAAATCATAACTCTTGAAGGTTTTCCAAATTGTTTGAAGGGATATCAATATATGTATATGTATCTGTCTCAAGTTGTTTTTTTCACATCTTACTCCAAATGGATCCTTGCAGAATCATTTTTGACACAATCCCGTATGTGATAGAAAAATATCTGATCATTTAGATGATCATGTTGGATCAAAGTTATACTTTTTGTTTCTATTTCTCACTGGAAGAGCCAGGTTTTATTAAATTACATCTTTCATGTTAAGTAATTTCTCTGTAGTTTCTCTGTTGCTTTCTATGGGTCCTCTGTAGTTTTGTGCTCTTTAAATTAAATTAAAGACCACTAAATGGATCATCAGACATGGTTGCACACTTTCTCTGTTAGTTCTGAATTAACTGATTCAAGCTAAAACATTAAATTACCTTCGCAATAAAAAATATAAAAATGTGCTTACTTAAGTTACTGTAGTGCCTTTTTTTGAATTTGACACTTTATTTTGCTAATGAAATTATAAGAGGGTGGCATCATCTATAGAGCAGTAATAAGGACATTATTGCATCATTATGAGATTTACCATTGTGTCATGAGATTAAGATAATTTTTAGGGTCTTGAGGAAATTAGTTGTCCTCTGAAGATCGTGGATTGCCTTCATGCATTTTCAAACATTTTAAAGTTGGAAAACTTGGTAAAAATGGAGAAAACTCTCCTACTTTGGAAGACGAATCCAAAAAATACCAGAAAAAATCAGTTGCTGTAAATAAGTTGGTTTTCAAAGAAGCTGTAATAACATGCCTCTAAAGTTTTTTTTATTATTGTTATTATTTATGTATATTTTTAACATTATTTAAAGAGTAGGTTATTTAGGTTCTTGAAAACGAAACATTTGTTGTTCCCCTGCTGCAGCAGATTAGTGAATAATAACAATTATGGTTTGAATTTCAGATATTTTATCCAGAAACCACAGATGTGTATGATCGCAAAAACATGCCCAAGGTGGTTTACTGCATACATGCACTAAGGTAAGACTGAAACTGATCCAAAATGTAGCTGCTGTTGTTTTTTCTTCTCTTTACTTTCCATGCATTTCTATGTTTTTACATCCAGGAAAAATAAATAAGCTACTAAGATTGAAATAAAAAGTGGTACATTTTTTCCACTTCTTTTTTACATGACGTTATGTTACCTTTACCCTTTTGTAAGGCCAGAAAATATAATTCAGAGATGTTATTAAAAGAATTTACCATCCCAATACTGATCCATGCAGTTTAAGAAAAGGCATTTTCCGGCACTAAGATAAAATCAATTTAATGCTTATGCTTGGAAACGCAGCAACAGAAAATAAAATTCTTGTCTATAATACTATAATACTAGAGTCCACCAATTAGGAAAAGACTTAAAAAAACTGGCTTAGTGGGGGTGTGTAAACACAAGGATCAGTCTGATGGGGCCAGAGATCAGGAGATACCTTTTTTCTCAGAAAAATGTCTGCATCGGGACCCCAAACTGATACTTGCATCAGATAAGGACAAAAGAAGTTAATCTGTCAACACCGTGAAACACCCTTTGGACCTATTTGTTTTTATTTCAAAAGCAGAAATGCTGCTGTGAAGGGATATGAAAAAGAAACTGAAAAACTGTATTTCTGCTCTGATGATGCACTGGGAGAACTTCTGTCCAACAGACCTTTTAGTTTGTGGCAAATGGGTTTCATTCATATATATTCATATATATATATAAATAGGAGCCGTTGGTAATGCACTTTATCCTGTTTCATAACCTGGTGATTTTTTTTTTAAGGTAAACACTGTTAAATATTAGTATTAAATCATTTTAGTCTTTCTGAATAAAAACATGCAGACCTGAATGATTTATGGAAGCTGTAGAACAGCTGCTGTTTTATTTCATATTTAGGATTTAAATTGATGCTCTACTGTTGTCTGCAAATGTATCTTTCTGAGTGGCGCTTACTTTTCAGTTGTGAAGATGGACCCATTTTTGTCTCTTACCCATGTGCTCGTCCAAAATCTGATTTAGGGAGTGGTGTTGTGAGCCACTTGGATTGTTTTCTGTGTTGTAGTGTTTTGTCCAGGTCCTGGGAGAGTTGGTTTCCTTCCCTCCATATTCACACACGTGCACTTCCTTCCTGCACGTCCAACTAAGTCCCACAAGGCAGTGAGACAAAGCAGAGCATTAGGATTTCCACACGTGGACTATGGTTAAAAACCGAACTAAAACGTAATTTCACCTGGGAAACATGCGTTTTGAAACTCTACCCCAGGTAGTAATGGAAAATGGAAGAAATTCAGATAAACAATAGTTATTAATTGTCTGGAGAGAGGTAGTCGCTCCAAGCCCAGTCAGGTAATTGTTTCTAACCACTGCTGCATGCGTTTGAGCCGCCTTCGTTACCCTGAGTCAGCTGTTACTATCGATATCTGAGCCGAAATCAGCTGCCTGTGTGTCTAAACTACCCTTTGTATAAGCAAATTTTAAATGGGCGTTTGAAGCCCCCTGTGTCCCAAGGACAGAGTGCAGTGTATGTTTACTTACACACCCACCATGTGATCAAATGGCAGGACAGCCACGTGCAACTGACCTAGAACTCCCATGTTTAGAGTTGTCCTGATGCCAAACCTCCATGATTATCTATAATTTATCACCACTTATCAAGTACCTGAGAGAAGATGAAAGTTTAATGGAGTTTCCATTCACCTGCATGTTGATGTCATGGCTTTGTAGCGAGTCTGCTAGCTGTCGTCAGGTAGTGCACTGTTTAATATGAGCCAATGCTACCCTCCAGTGGTGTAAAATGGGTGGGCCTCAGTAGCAACAAGCATGAGAGAAAAATAAACATGTCTTGTTTCCCTTTTTTGTGTCAATCCTATCTTTTGTTAAAAACCCTCTGATTGCTTCTAACCCTAAATGCCTGTTATGATTTGTCTCAGCCTGTACTTGTACAAGCTGGGGATTGCACCACAGATCCAGGACCTGCTGGGGAAAGTCGACTTTACAGGTAAGAGCTTTGGAAATCAAACCCTGTTAAAGGTAAAAAAGTCACATTTACAAAAAGTAAAACACAAGCCTTTATGACCTATTACTACCCTGAAGGCTAGACGCTGCCTTGGGGTCTTTTACATATTAATGTGGATACATACTTGTCATGACAGTTACCTTTTAGATATAATTTTCGTCATTCAGGAAGTTATTTAAAGAAATGTAAATCATGGGTGCTTTCAAGCATGCTTATTTTTGGGTGGACATATTTAAACAGCTTGTCACTGTCAAAAAACAGTCTCTGTTCCGTCTTCTGGAAATTAATCATACGCTGTTTAACCTCTTGGCACATTTGTTTTTCAAGTGTTTGTCTTGCTTATGTGCAGCAAAAGGGTTATCAGCCACATTATGAAGGATAACTGTTCAACTGCTTGTTACCACAAATAGTGAATCCGCCATTGGTAGCACCTCCATGTATTTAAGCATCTTGCTCAAGTTCAAAGCGATCATCAGAATGGGGAAGAAAGGGGATTTAAGTTGATTCAAAAGTGGCATTTTGGTTTGTGCCAGACGGGCTGACTTGACTATTGCAGAAACTGCTGAACTACTGGGAATTTCACACAAAAACTGGTCCAAAAAGCAGTAAATATCTAGCGAGTGGCTCTTGTGTGGAGGAAAATACGTAGTTGATCTCAAAGGGGAGAGGAGAATGGTTTGAAATGACAGAAGGGAACGTTTAAGCCCAGCAACCACTCATCATAACCACTGTATTCAGAATATAATCTCTGAATTTGAACCTGGAAGCAGATGGGCTACAGCTGCAAAAGACCACACTGGGTGCCACTTATGTCGGCCAGGAACAGGAACTGATGCTGAAATTAGCAAAAATTCTCAGATGTTAGGGTCAGAACTTGGCCTGAACAACATGAAAGCATGGATCCATCCTGACTTGTATTGGTAATTCAGACTGCTGGTTGTGGTGCAACGGTGCGGGTCATATCTGGGCCCCTTAGTACAGTTGAGCACCGTTTTTAAATGCCACAGCCTGCCTAAGTATTGTTGCTGACCATGTCCAGCCTTTTATGACCATTGTATATCTATCTTCTAGCAGAATAATGCACCACGTCACAAAGCTCAAATCATCTCAAACTGCTTTCTTTGAAGATCACAATGAGTTCACTGTTCTCCTGTGGGCTCCACAGCCACCAGACCTCAGTCCAATAGAGCACATTTGGTATTGTTGGTACAAGAGATTGGGATAGATGTCCAGCCGACTGGGTGATGCGGTGCAAACCACAATCTGAGGAATGTTTCTGATAGCTTGTTGGATCTATGCCACAAATAATGAAGCCAGATCTAAAGGCAGAAAAGGTTTCAACTGGTACTAGCAATTTGTACTTAATAAAGTGGCTGGTGAAAGTATCTTGTAGTTAAATAAAACTGCCTACTTTGCGGTGTTACATTTTCCCCCTCCATCAGTCCCTCAGTAACTCTGTAAAAGGGAAACAAATTACCATTCATGTAATATATTGCAGCCTTTACTTTTTCACTCTTTACATTTTAGCCCAACTTTCTGTCTTCCAGAGGAGGAGATCAGTAACATGAGAAGTGAACTGGACAAGTATGGTATTCAGATGCCAGCTTTCAGTAAGATTGGAGGTATCCTGGCCAATGAGCTCTCTGGGGATGAAGCTGCTCGTGAGTGCTGATATTTATCCATAATAAATTGTCTATTTGGCCAACGCTAACCCGTTTAAATACACTTGTGTTGTAGTACATGCTGCCGTGATTGCCATCAATGAGGCAGTTGAGAGAGGCCAGGCATCTGTGACAATGGGAGTGTTGAGAAATCCTAATGCAATGCTGAGGAATACCCAGGAAGTCCTGGCTCAAGACTACCAGGATACACTGACGCAGGCTAAGGCTCGGAAGCGGGATCAGTCCTCAGGAAGGGTGAGAAGACTAACCTTTTAGCTCATTTGCATTATTTCTTAAAATTTTAGGTCTTGCTGCAGAAGACAGAAGCCGTAGATCTGTAGCTTTCTTGTTTAAACATGACATTGCTGTCATAAACAAGTTAAGGTTGACCTTAAATGTAACTAAACTGTACATATGTGAACGTTTAGGAGGAAACCTAAACGAATAGGCTTGTCAGAGGGCTTTACCAGTAGAAACAGACATGATTTGTTTGCTTTGTCGGTGATTATGCTGCATGACTAAGGTTGGCAATAATAAAAGAAACAATTCTCCTGCTGACTAGTTTAAAAGTGCTAATGTTATAAATATTTCCCTCATAAGGCAAATGTCAGTTTATGCTTTATTTAACTGATTATAGTTAGGTACAGCGGATCCATCTGAAAATACACAGAATAAAAACGGTTTTCTTATTAGCAGCTTGACCCCCGTGTCCGCTTTGCATGGACTAGACGCCAGTGACCCTACTTATCTAATAATCAGTAACCCAGGTCTGTGGACCACTAGAAGAGTTTTTACCCTTAATTAAAGTCACAAAACCACACAATAAAAACTAGATAATATTCACTGCCTTTGGCCAACTTAGTGCTTTTTAATGAAGTGTTTTGACAGATAATGTAGATTTAGCAAATGTAGGTTTCACTCCACATCCTCTGCCAGCACATTCCAGTCACTGCACTGTCAGCTGTATTTACCGGACTTTAGACCTCCACTCTGCCCACCGTCTCTCCTCCCACTCCCTCTACAAATACTGTACAAACAGGAACTTTCCATTTTCTTCACATGACTTCAGATGTGATATGTGAAATATGTAAGCCACTGCAACTACACACAAACTATGCTTCATGAAACAACTGTATAATGGATATTAATTGAGATATGTTTTTATTTTCTGTCTGTTAGCGATTGTCAGTTGCTACAGAAGAAAGAGATGTTTATGAGGAGCTACTGACTCAACAGGAAATCCAGAGCTGCATTGATCGTGTCAACAGTAAGGATGTGCACACATGCTCTTTACTTTTTTCCCCAAACATTCCTTTCTGCATGAAGAAGTTACTCCAACTATTTCTAGTTTTTCTTCCATTAAATGATCCATTTTTTTAAATAAAAGTAAGTTGCGCATCACTGTGTGTTGTCTCCAGCCCAGGCAGCAGTACGGAAAGTGAATCAGGCAGTGGTGGTCCAAGATGAAGCTGCCTTGTTGGCTGCACTTAGACTTGAAGCCCTGTCCCTGCTGGGTGTCCAGGAGGCAAACAGTTGCTGGTACCTGGAACATTTTACAGCCTACACCCAGCAAAAATCAAAGGTACAGTAACTTTGGGGTCTTGTGCTCAAATGATCACGTTTGTAGTTTCCGAAGTCAGAGAACCTGATATTTTATTTAGAATATATTTGTTTTATTTATTTCTTTTCTTCCAGTTTTTGATTAAATTAACTTATCAATGTTAATAATTGATTTTTCATGTTTTGGCTGATTGATAGAAGTTGTCAACCATGATCCTGAGTAGAATAACTTGGCCAATAAAGATACAGTGTTGTGATCATTTGGGAAAATGGCACATTTTTATGATCACTGCTGATATGCAAACATGGGAAAAATCTTGGGTCTTGGGTAAAATGTGAAAAAAGCCTTAGAATAAATACTTTATTGCAGAAGCATAATATCACAGTGATAATGACAATGTTTTCATTGAGGAAAAAAGTATCCTGTGTTAAGAAATAAATGTTCTTAACAAAAGCACCGGCAGCACAATTACTGGTACCCCTAACAGTTAGTTTAAATTAAATATAATAACCACATTTTTATAGATTACACTCTACTTTGGGTCAGTCCGAATTTTTAAAACCTTTTTAATTATTAATTAATTACTTAGACACAGAGGCCAATTTCTTTTAGCTACTGGCCACTTGGCTGGATAATGAACCATGTTTATTTTGCCATTGCTATTAGAAGCATTAGAAACTAAAAAATATTCAGTTCCAATAATATAAGTGTAAATGTACAGAGTTTGTTAGGTGACATTAAGATTGAGCTTTTCTACGACAAATACTATAAGTGGTTTTGGTGCGAAACAAAGGATGAATATTTTGAAAAGTGTCTCATAACTGTTTTGTATGGTGGAAGACCTGTGATGCTGCGGGACGGTTTCGCTTCCTGAGAACTTTGTTGAAGGGCCCGGCATTATGAACTCGTCAAAATGCCAGGAAGTTTTGAATTAAAATCTGGTGGGCTCTACCTGAAATCATAAGACTATGGACATTTAATCACAGAAATGGTTTGTCAGACACAAATTCAAAAATGTATCCATGGTCATTTCAGTCCCTGGACCTGAATCATAACAGACAACCTGTGGGGTGAGCTGAGAGAGCATCAGGGACGATCCAGGACTGTGTATAAACCAAAATACAGAGTTTGTTAGATAACGGTGTTTGTAAAGAGGAGGAGGAGGAATGCTCAAAGTTCTGTCTCTCTGTATGCTCCAGCCTGGTAAAATACACTGCTCAAAAAATAAAGGGAACACTCAAATAACAACATCCTAGATCTGAATGAATGAAATATTCCTCATTGAATACTTTGTTTCTGTAACAAATTTTTTTTCAATGTGAATGACAACAAAATCACGAAACCAAACAAATTCGTCAATGGAAAATTCAATTTTTAATGTGGAATGTCTCACAAGGGTCTGAGGAAACCATCTCGATACCTAATGACAGTCAGGCCTGACCTCTGGCGAGTACATGGAGGGACGTTCGGGCCCCTCCAAAAATGCCACTTCCCACACGCATTACTGACCCCACTGCCAAACCGGTCATGGCGAGGATGTTTGGCAGTCAGCAGATAATTGCTATCTCTCTCCACGGTGTTCTCCAGAACTCTGTTCCCCACAATGGCTCAAGTGTGAACCTGCCTTTTCATCTGTGAAGAGCACAGGGCGCCAGTGGCGAAATTTTGCCAATCCTGTGTTTTCCTGGCAAATGCCAAGCGTCCTGCAACGGTGGGGTGGGGCTGTGGGGGAGGCACAACCCCCATTTTGTACGTCGGGCCCTCATAAACCATTCTCAACGGAGTCCGTTTTCTAACCGGTTGTGTCGCACGTACACAATGCACATTTTGTGGCCTTGCTGGCGGTCATTTTGGAAGGGCTCCTGGCAGTGGCTCCCCCTGTTCCTCCTTGCAACAAAGCGGAGGTAGCGGTCCTGGTGCCTTGGTTTTTTTGTTGCCCCCTCCCTACGGCCCTTCCTCCACGTCTCGGGTGGTACTGGCCTGGGTCCTGGTAGCGCCCCTCCAGGCTTCTGGACCCTACGCTGACAGACACAGCAAACCTTCTTGGCCAACTAGCTCGCATTGATGTGGCCATCCTGGCTGAAGCTGCACTAACCTAAGCCACTTGTGTGGGTTTGTAAGAGTCCGTCTCATGCTTACCACGAGTGTGAAGGCCACCACCAAACATTCAAAAATGAACAGCAAAAAACATCAGCCAGAAAAAGCAATAGGTACTGAGAAGTGGTCTGGTGGTCCCCCACCTGCAAGCAACCACTCCCCTTTATTGAGTGTGGGGGTTTCCTTGCTAATCGCCAAAGGATTTCCCCCTGTTTGTCTATTCCCATTGTACCACAGCATGTGAAAAATTGATTGTCAATCAGTGTTGCTTCCTAAAGTGGACAGTTTGATTTCACGGAAGTTTGATTTACTTGGAGTTATATTGTGCTGTTTAAGTGTCCCTTTATTTTTTTGAGCAGTGTATTATAGGAGAAGACTAAGTCCTCTCCTATTGGCAAAAGAGGGATGTACAAGATATTAACAGTGGGATATACAAATAATTGGGTCATCAGTGATTTTTGTTTATAACAATTACTTTTTAACATTGGATTTAATGCCGTACTGAAAAGGTGTAGTCAAATTAACGGTTAGGTTTTCCTCAATTTTCATTGTGAGATTATGCTACATACACCTTACAGCAAGAGTGGGGGGTCGAAGGTGCATACCACCTCCAACCTCTCACTTCACAATATACCAAAAGGCCATTCACTGAGCCTGAGGTAGATGAGCTTTACATTAACCTCTGGACCATAAGGAGCTGAAGATATTTTGTGGCAGGAAACCACAGAACACTTAATACACAAAATACAAAGTACATAAAAAAAACCTTTTGAGATGTTTGAGGACAAATTAATGAACATTTACTTAAAAGAAAAAAAACGGTGCCCTTACTAAACGCTTCAAATGACCATATATTACTTAACTAATTACACATTTAATTAAAAACTAATGACCAGGTGTGAGAAGTCTTGCATTGGTTTCAAAAAGCCGAATAATTGATGTTATTGTTGTCTTACCAACATATGTTTGGGCCACAGGATGGAGGGAGGACGGTAGTGTTGGACAAAGAAGAGATTATCAGAATTGTCAGCTCCTGTAATGACTTTGCTGAGGCAGAGAAACGAAGTAAGTCCAGTTTATTATCCTCTTATTATCTATTGATAATTTAAAATCTCTCAGATATCTGCTACTTGGTGTCTCAATGCTCGCTAAATACAGACAATCAATGCTAGTAAGGTAAAATTCCTGATAAATATTTCCCATTCTGTATTTCTGTTAGATTTAATTTTCATAGTATAAGAGATGATCCAGATCCTTCTATTAGAAATGTAACCTTTTGTAACAATTTACTGAGCAGAACTTGAGGCAGTCTCACGGATCAACACAGCCATCCGTCTGGGCAACGCTGTGGAGACGGTGGAGGAGCTGCTGAACCCTGAGGCACAGCTGCCAATCGTCTACCAGAGTGCTGCCAACCTGTATCAGGCTGAACTGTTCAGTTTGCAGTTACAAGGAGGACGGGTAAGGTTATGAGCTTAAGGTTATAGCTCCTTGGACACATACCTGCTAAAACATTTTTTTAATAAAATGCACAGTGTTTTTTTTTTTTTCTTTAATATGCTACAGCTTCTGATTCATCACTTATTGTTTTAATAGTCCTGGAACTTGGGGTCATGGAAGCTCAGCTAAAGGCTGTGGAGATGCCCCCTAGTCGCTTTGTAGGCATTTCTGAATGAGGTGCTGAGCCCAAAAAGACCCGCCGCAGGCTGTTATTGAGCAGCTAACGGACTCTCCTCTGGGCTTCACAAATATAGAGCAAGACAACCTTAACAGGTATGATGTCTGCAGGAAGGATGTGAATAAAACTACCGAGAAGATAATTGTGTCAGGAATATTTCAGTAAAGTCTATAAAGATAACAGTATGGAAAGAGATTTGTATTTCCAGACTGTATTCTCCACCCTACTGTCTAAATGTTCCATGCATCTATCCATATGAACATCTCTTTGGTTTTTGCAGGTTTTGTGTTCAACAGTTTACCACTGTGTAAATATATCTGCCACAAACCCCTTGACAAGCCATATATTAATAATGGCTAAAATTGAACTGAGAAATCTATGGAAAAATGGGGAATTCTGTCATGAAAAATGTTTAGGAAGCTTGTAAGGTTCCCAATATGGTTCAGGATTCGTATTTTTTAATACGGAACCTGTTTTAAATCCTACATAACCCTTTTTCTTAGGTACGCTGACATGCTTATTGAAGAGCGAGCTGAGACTCTTTCCAAGAGCCAAGAGTTTCTCACTTGGAACGATGTTCAGAAATGCGTCGACATGGTCAACATTCAAGTCCAAGAGGAGCATGAACGTAAAGACATTTTTATTGATATTTGGTTCTGATTCACAACACAGAGGCAATTTTTAAATTTTTCATTTGCTTAATAAGAAGTTCCCAGTTTTTTTTAAAATGTTAAGCATTCCATGTTCTAAATCCGCCCTGTCCCTCATAAAAGAGAAATCATACACACATCAAATTCTAGACTTAATTAAACTTTCGCTTTCAGGTATCATAGCTATTGCAGAGATCAACGAGGCCCTTAACTCAGGAGATCCTCAGCAGACCCTTGCAGCCCTGCTCCTCCCTACAGCCAAGCTGACAGGGGTCAATCCAGCCACAGCACAGCACTACCATGACGTACTGCATTACACCAAACGACGTCTCTGCCAGGTAGCGTGAAAATCATTTTGATCAATATATTTGAGATTTTTAGAAAAATACATTTAAGTCCTTGAAGTGCAAAGAGATAAATAGTTTGGTGTAGGCTTAAACTCACCCCTGGTTTTTTTTTTTTTTTTTTTTCCCGTTTTTTTGTTTTTTGTTTTTTTTAAACAAAACCAGTTTTTCTCCTTTATTAAGTAAATATTAATATGGTTGGTTGGTTCATGGATATGCACATTTCTTATTTACCCACTTGCAAAAACATTTTTACATAAAATTAAAACTAGAAGTAATTAAAGTAATTTTTGCTCAGGGCGAACAATGTTAGAGAAAGAAGCGACTGTGACAAATATGCTGAATTATGTGATGACTCTTGGTTACAAATGTGTGTAGTTTTTGTCCCTCTGGCTTTTTACTTTAATATTATTCAATGAATTTTAAGACCACCGCACAAAACCTAACAGTTCCCCATATTCAATTTAGAAATTGTTTGCCCCTGATGAGGCCTCCTTTTGTCAGATTAAAAGTACCTTTTGAAAAAAAACAACCGTCAAGTTAGATAATTAAACAATAATTGTGTTGCCATACCAATTATTTTCTTACATAAATTTTTCTTGATTACCGTGGTTTTTTTTTTTTTTAATTGGTCTCGTGTAATATTCCAGACCTAAATGTTGTGTTTTCATTAGCTTTAAGCAGAAAATAAACATAATTACCAGAAATCAAGGCTTATATACAGTATTTGTGAAATTAATCTATATATTTGTGTTTTACTTGGTGAGTTGAGTTACTGAAATAAATAACTAATTTATTGACTATTGGCATAGCATTAATGCGCATATTACCAGTCCAGGCTTCCCCCTTCCGCCCCCCCAAAAAAAATTTGTTTTGGGGAATATTTTTTTTTTTGGCTGGGAACCACCCTTAAAAAAATTTTTTTTTTTTTTTAAATTTAAATGCAGTTTTTGTTTTTGTCTTCTTCCTCCTGTCATTGAGTTTCCACAGTGTCCAAAATAAAATTTTACAGATTAAGTCACAAAGATTGTCGATGTGTTGCCTGATCTCTCTTCTATACAACAGTATTCAAGGAAATATTCTTTTTTCCCCTTTATGTTGAAATGTCCAGTGTCATATTTTAACTGCGGGCCTCTGTAGTATCCTGTTAAAGGAGATGAATTGTAGCTCTGAGTCTGCTGCCGTGGAAAGAAGCACGCACAGGAAGGGATCCAGGCAACTGTGGAAACAACAGAGACAAATTGCTAATCTATAGTATCCATACAGTGTGTCATCCCCACTGGAGCACAGGTGGATGTAGTGGGCAGCATGCAGGATGCCACTGGGGAAAAAACACACAACGAAGATGATGAAAACCAGAGTGCTTGCTCTGATAAACAGTTTCCAGTCACAGGAACTTTGTTCCAGGTGGTAGACCACTGCGATGTGGGTGTAAATACAAACCATGAAGGGTAGTAAGAAGCCCAGAAAAACTAGCATGAGCCTGTATGGCACCAGCAGAGAATGTGAGGATTCTTCTAGTGGAAGCACATCATGGCACGTAGTGATCCCCAGCTTTGTGATATAATAGCTCTGCCTGACCAAGAGCTCAGGCACAATAGCAGCTCCATACAGAAACCACACAACCAGGCACATCCACACTGCCAGGCTCGTTTTAGCCATCCTTCTGTACAAAAACGGCTTGACCACAGCCAGGTAGCGCTTCAAGCTGATGCATGCTATGGTCTGAGCCGAGCAGTAAACGTTCCCGTAAAATAAAGCTGCAATAAGCCGTCAGGAAATTTCACCAAATATCCAGTTGTTTGCATTTAGGTGGTAGTGAACGCGCAGAGCGAGAGACAGCACGAGCAGCAAGTCCGACAGGGCCAGGTTCAGGTTCAGGACCACTGTGGATAACGTCTTCGAACTGAGTTTGACTCTGAGGAAGGCCAGAATGTAGGTGTTAGAGGGGATTCCCACGAGGATAGTTAGGATGTATGATGAAGGGATGAACCAACTGCTGAGGGCCTCTGTGGTATATGCTGTCACTGGGCCCTCAGGGTCCACATCCAGGTGAGGATCGGTGCTGACATTGAAAGGATCAGGCAGCTGGTTTGTGTAATTATATTTATTCAAGGAACCCTTCCAACTTCTTGGTGGAGCAATCTTTGTTCTGTTTTCTGTAAAGTAAAAATGAAATGAAATTTCAATTTGATTAAAGCACCTTTGAAAGAACTCAAAATTTTATGCTGTTTATGGTATATATTTTTAAGCATAGATAGGTACAGTTAAGCCCGACATGATTCATACCCTGGCAGATTTGGATATAAAGTTATTTTTAATACACCAAGACGTTTATTTGTGATCGGGAATGTGATAAGCATCTCTTCAGATACTAAAATCACATAAAAAGAGTATCGATAAAAAAAAAAACTAGATTTATTTGCGTTTTATTAAAGAACATAACAAAAATAATAAATATCCTTAATCAACAGAAAAATCTTTATTGACTCTATGTGGTCGGAAACCCTCTTGGCCATCACCCTAATCTTTAGCTCCCTCCACAAATTCTCCATCGGATTCAAGTCGGGCCTCTGGCCGGTCCCTCTCCAAAACATTTATTATAACCTCTAGTCAGGAGAAACATGATTTAATGTCGATTACTTAAAAAAAAAAAATCTGCCAGCAATGTAAATAATTTTGGGTTTAGCTGTAACTTTGACCTTCTGAAAACATTGTTGTTATCATTTCAGTAAAAATACATTTTAACAAACTTACCATTGAGCTGACTGGTCTGTGCCGCCACTAAACAAAATAGGAGTCCTCTCAGAACGTTAGCCATATCACTTTCAGACTGATTCCCTATGTTTCCCAATGCTCCTGTTCTTCACTCCTGTTTATCGTGGTTCTCTTCAACAGCTCTCCACTGGCCAAATTTGCCCCTTTGCATCTCTGTAGCTCAAACGGTGGAGTCAATAGTTGTTTGTGCTCGAGCTCAGCTCTTGGTTTGTGAATGTGAGATAATGATCTGTGTGCGTTGCTGCGGGTGAGTTTCCTGCTCGGACCTGAAAACTGAATTCCCTTCTGCCTGCGTCAGGAACTTCCCTCTGACTCCCAGTGGGGAGGAGGGGCTGTTTGCTGGTCTATCAACAAGAGCTTCTATTGAGCTTTGGTTGTTTTAAATTAGTTGTATTGTGTTTTTTGATTGGTTTTATTGTTGTTTCTGTTTATGGAAAAACTGCTAAAACTGTTTAAACTAATGCTTGTTTGGTAGTAAGAGTATGTATTTCTCTATATGCATCTTACTTCATTGGAATGTATTTTCAAAAATAATGTCTTTTTGTATCCTCCATGTTGTACTGCCCACAACTTAAATGTTGTAGGAATTTTAAAATGTCCAATCAAATTAGATCGAACACACAATAAAAAATGTACACATTGAATTTGAACATTAACGGATCTTTCTGTCAGCTTTTATGGTAACGTTAAGCTTGTTACATTCAGATAAACAAGCCACATCTGTTAGATGCCTCAGTGTTTTATAGCAGTAACTTCCGTTCTCTGGAGTCTGTGGTCAAGGGGTAACCTCAGTCTCCAACAGGGGTCTCTAAAATTAGCCTGAAAGGAAACGCAGTCATCAAGCTGTGTAAACAGAGTTTGTAGTTGTGAAGTTTGACTGTTTGGAAAAACGAGTACCCATTTTTCTTGTTTTCCCTTGTCTGATGTCCCTCTTCTGGGCTGATTTGTTACAGTGTGGCTGCTGTAATATCAGCAAATTATTCAGTTAGATATAATCTGTGCTGTGCATTGAGCTACTGTATTTATACCATTCTAGCCTATAAGTTATGTACCAATACCGCAGATGCACTAAACAGAATTTTGTGGCCGATTTCCGATATCTTGTTTTTGTGATGTTTTGACCTGCTAATAACAATTTTAGCACATTTCTATTTGAAAACTATAATAAAATAAGCTATAAGAACATCATTGAGAATATTTTACTAGCATCCCTGCAGTGAGTAGTCATAAATTATTAATATTAGAAGAGGTTTACAGGTGAGAGAGCTGATGTGAAATAGTTTTGCTAATATTTTAAACCAAAAACCATTTACTGAATTAACATTTTAAGCTCTTTTAACATCTTAAATTGCCGATTAGCACAGATACCAGTACAAATATGGCAGCGTCTCTGTGTATTTCCTAGGTAATGTAGAGCCTTGCCTAAACTATGAGATTTTAAAAAGGCTGCTGACATTTTCATTAACCATGGCAGGCACGGGTCGAAAGCTCAAATGGAAAAAACAGAGCACCTTGGAGCAGGGCTGCACCTTGTTACTTCTTTCTTGTTCTCTGCTGAAAGTCTTGAACTCTTTTCCTCTGTAGCTTTCTGAACGAACCGTAGGCATGTCTTGTCTGTTTTAGTCTTTTTTTTCTCAGTAACAATGTCAAGGTGGTGCCTACTGTAGATGGCTTGTTCACAGACTGGGAAAAAAATATATATAAAAGTTTGGATTTTTGAGTTTCCGACCAAGCTGGTCACCGGTCAAGGCCACTAAATTTGTGAACTTTCATGATTGATATGCAGTTTGATTTCTTTTTTTCTAATAATTGAAGTGACCTTTCAGTGTTTTTACTGGTTGTAGAGTTCTGGAGATGAATCTGCAGTGCTCTGGCTGGACCAAATCCAAGAAGCTATCCTAACGGCCAATCAGGACGAAGAAGAGGCCCTCACAAGTATGCTCTAACAATTTAAGCTCCCCTGTACATCTGAGCTAGCTTAATTAATTGTTGGGTAATTGGTGTGTGTGTTGGTCACATCTGAGTGTTTACACTTACATTTGTTTCAATTCGGTTTTGATAAAACATATTTTTGGGGTTTATTTTGAATCATTACAGACCTTTTGAATGGAGCAATCAGCTGCTTATGCTACTGCTTGTTAATTTTACATCAGAATGAAATGTAGTATCTTACATCTTTAACGTGTTCACTAAATATTTGTCATTTAAAAGATTTTATGCTCATGACTCTTGGGATGTGACCGTCTTTATGCTGTTTTGCTTTCTCATTTAATATCCCCAACCATGTTTCCTGATGTGCATTAGTCCTTATTCTGTTAACATTCTCACTCAACATCGAACTGCTCTTATAAACTTTTAGTGGCTGGAGCTGTTGCTCATATTAACAAGACCGTGGAAGAGGGGGACTCCCAGAACACCTTGCAAGCTTTGCAGATCCCCAGTGCAGGACTAAGAGCGGTTCATCCTGACTGTGCTGATACATACCAGGCTGATCTGGCACACAGACAAACGATGAATGCTAGTAAAGGTAAATATTCAGACATCATGTTAGTAGCGGAACTAGAGTGAAGGTTCAATTTATCTGGCGTATAGTTATCTAGGTTTAACTTATCCTTACAAGAGAGGCGATCTCTGTTGAGTAATAAGCAATATGACTACACTGGAACAGAAATCCATGTATGTTCAGGTAAGGGTCAGTTGAGGCAAAGAACATGGATCTAAGCCTCAATGTTTTATTTCATGATCACAAAAATGTGGGGGGGAAAAAATATCCAGGTTGAAAGGAGCTTACAAACGCCACCAAAAATAGTGAAACAATGAAGTTTGTGTAATTTTCATGTTTATATCACTAAAATCGAATTTCATCCTGCATTAAGATATTCTAATGACATTAGTGGCTCTGCTTGTAATTTGTATATTTTATATTTCATTTAAATTTATATTAACCTCTTAAGCCCGAGGGTCCTCTTACAAGGGACTTGGCCTCTTTAGCAACAAAAACACCTGCTCGTGGCTGACTAACTCTGAGACTGACTTACACTGTCCAGATCTTCATCTGAGACTCCTCTACAAAAGTATTTACTTCATTCTTATATCCACTGATCACAGCTCAAACACCATGCAAAAAAGTCTAAACATGTATAACCTTTCAATTGCTTGTTGCGTTGACACCAGACTGGCTACAGATGTCACTTGGATGTTGTTGTTACAATTATTGCGTTCTTTCTTTCTTTACAGCAAGAGTAAAAGGTTTTGTATGGAAGGTTTTGTATCAAATTTTTTGTTTGGCAGAATTGATTTTTTTTTTGTGCATTTAAACAATATTTAATCAGGCCCTGAATAATTTACTCTCAAATTTTCACATCCACATCATCCTCCAGGACCTTTCTGTTAGTTGATACCAAGATTAACAGTTTAGGCATTTTTTGGAAAATACGCCCTCAGGCTTTAAAGGTTAAATGAATGTTCATGCTTATAAAGTAGAAACTATTTGTATGTTTTCAATATGTAGAAATAAAAAAACTAATTTAAAAAACTCAAAAAGCAAACAAAGGTTTATATATTAAAAAAGCTAAAGCCGAAACATATTATTACAATCATTTTACAATATTAATGCTGGTAAATGTTCATAAAATTAGCAAGATAAGGAATGTTTTAATTGTCCTCATTGGTTTCCTCAGACCTTTGATTGGTTCAGAGACGTTGGGCCACGCAGATCCAGAAGCAGTACGTATTTGTAAAATACATGGTTGTTTTCTTCCTTCCAGGCAGCAGTGATGGTGTTTGGGTGAAACACAGCATCAAGGACAGCTACGACTACTTCTACAATCTGGAGACTGGGCAGGGCACCTGGGAGGAGCCTGAATGGTTTGAACAGAAAGGAGCCCAACTCAGCAAAGAGGAGATCCAGGTACATCTCCATAATGGTAGCACTTATTAAGATCTTACACAACCAAGTAATGAAAATAAAATTCCTGTGTTTACAAAGATTCAGTAGTGTGATCATTGCTTGGATTTGTCCTTCCTGTCAGAATGTAGTGAACTCTGTGACTGCAGAATACAACAGGGAACAGCTATGGTTGGCAAATGAATCCTTCGTCACCCAGCTGCAGGCGAGGATCAGAGGTTACCTGGTCAGAAGAAAGCATTCACAGAGAATGGAGTATCTACACCAACAGGAACCGCATGTAGTTGCACTCCAGGTATGAAATGTGAGGACGCAGAGCATCGGCCATTATTGCTTTCATCATTTAACATGTTACAGCGTTCATGGACAAATTATGAAGCCCGCATTTCCCTTTTATGTGCTTTTTAGTTTGTAATAGAGAAATACATAATTGGATTATGTTTGCATTGTACTGTAGAGGGCTTTATGTTCACAGGTATACTAGAAAACCACTATATAACAGTGCCAGTGAAAGGTTTACAAACAATTTGTTTGTTTTGCCTTTTAGAAAAATACTTAAACAGTCTTTTTTCAGGGTGGAGGGATCATACGACAAACAATGGTCAGTGAATTTGAAAATCAAGAAGTTCAGTTGCAGATTTTCTCTAATCTACACAAAATTATACATCCAGCGTCGGATAAAAACCTAGGACCCCCCCCCCCCCCCACTAATATCTAGTTAAATGACCCTCAATGAGTGGTTACTGTAGTGCCCATCAACACATTTCTGGCATAATTATGGCTGAACAATTCACCACTCTTCTAATTTCTAATCCAAACCCATCACAAATGGGTTGTGATTAGAAATTATTTTATAATTTATGAACCATCTGTGCCAAGAAAACAACCAATTGAAAACAACTTTACCAGTTCGATTTTTAAGAGTGGTCAGATATCCATTCAGAATTATTCTTATTGTTATGTATAATTCATTGAAATATGTTTTATGATTGTTCCACCCTTAAAAATAACTTTTTTTTAAAGAATCATTCATACCAGTGATGAGTGTAAACTCTCCTAATTCCTGATGCAGCGGTGGGCTGCAAGTTTATCAGTTTGAATATTAAATATCTTGTCTTTGTAGTGTATTCAATTGCATATAGGGTGATTTTTTTTTTTTTTTTTTTACATTTTACACAATGTCACAATTTCATTGTATGTGGAGTTGTAATTGTATGTTCTTACTTTTTTAAATGTAGTTTTTCCTTTTTCAGGCTTGCTGGAGGGGTTATAGACAGAGGAAAATCTACATAGCGAGAATGAATTTGCTTCAGAAAAGTGTTGCCTCTGTGGTGAAGGTGATTATTACCAATAATACTATTGTCTCCATTTTTTTATCTTTAAAATTACAACTGCTATTAAACAATAACTGTTAACTAAAACTATATCACAAATATTTGTAAAGTATCTGATATTGGTGATGAATTAATGAAAAAGTGTATATAGATAAATCGCATTTCAGAAACCTAACAACAAATTGTGCTATTTTTAGATCCAGTCTATAGTGAAAATGTGGAAAGCAAAAAGAAAGTATAATCGAAGGCTGCAGTTCTTCCGAGAGCACGTGAGCAATCAAAGACTCGGTCCACAGACCTGTTGTTGAATTTTCCTGCATTTGTACTGCTGCTCACAGCACTCTGCTGTTGCTGTTTAGGAAAAAGAAATTGTGAAAATCCAGGCGTTCCTAAAGGCAAACAAAGCAAGAGATGACTACAGAACCTTAAGTGAGTGAAAAATAATTTTGCATGCATCATTTTGTGTACTTCTGTAGTACACAAAATTAAGCTGTCAGTTTTTTTGTTAGGGTAGAAAAATACTGTTTTATCATGGGGCTTGGTTAGGTTCTTATGTTTTTTATCCTTGGTGTGTGTGTATGAATCTCCTGAATGTTTCCGATTGGTATGGCAGACACTAAAATATATTTTTTTAATATACAGCTATATCGAGTATCATGAAAACTGTAATTTATTGAATGAACTTAGTTTATAAATGTAAACGTATGCATATTTTCACTACATAACGAGTAATGCATTTAAAGGTTTAATTCTGTTAATTTTGATGATTCTGGCTTACAGCTGAGGAAAACAAAACACTAAAACAAAACACAATAAAATTTTAAATTCAGAAATGTTTTGACTGAAGGGGAAACTGCTGACTGCCGTTCAGATGGATATGATGGTTCCATACCCTTAAGACATGGTACCGCTGATTGGCCATTAACTGGCCTGACATGACCTGACCTGACCTCGACCCCCTAGTTGTTTTTTTTTAACCTTATTAACAATAATTTAAGCATGCAACGATTCAGACAAATAATATAGTCAGAAGAAGGGTTAAAAAGGGTTTTGCACGTTTGTCTTTTTAAAAGAAAGGCATCCAAAGTTTCCAAATTCTTCTGGACTCGTTAGGAAAAAACAAATCTATTTTCAGCAGTAAGAACAGGATTTGGGTCACTCTTTCTCTAAAAACGCTTTAAAAGTAACTAGATCTTGTGTCCTACCTAATGTTCTCCATCGTAAGAAGATTTTAATCTGTTATTAATAATTTTGTTTATAATTAAAACAAAAAATCTGCATCAACCGCCTGTGCTGGTGGGGCAAATTTGCATCATTTTTGAATTGCAGCCAGGGGCAGCTCTTTGGACCCCCCTGCCCTAGGGAATCAATGGGGTATTGTCAAGAAGAAGATGAGAGACACCTGATCTAACAATGCAGACCAGCTGAAGGCTGCTATTACAGCTACTTTCTCAACACCTCAGCAGAGCCACAGGCTCATCATTTCTTCTATGCCATACTGTGCTGATGCAGTAATTCATGCAAATTGAGCCTCAATCAGATGAGTTAAACTACTGCACAGTACTTTTATTAGGTAACCTTACTGTATCAAAAATCTGTTTAGATGTAATATTCACATTTTCTTAGAAATTGAGTTTTGTTTGTTTTTTTCAGCTGACAAAATCTTTGAAAAGCAGAAATAAACACTTAAAATATTCCAGTCTGAGTGTAACGAATATGTATAATATGAGATACACGGAAATAAATTAAATTATAAGCAATGTTCCAATGTCTTCATACACCTATATTTCAGTATTTATAAAAAAACATAACTGTAAAGCCAGTTAATACTTTTTATATGTTACAAGAAACCTGCGCTTCTTGTTTTTGACATTTTAGCTGGAGCCAGTGATCCTCCGCTGTCTGTGGTCCGAAAGTTTGTCCACTTGTTGGAGCAGAGCCCCCTGGATCTGCAGGAGGAACAAGAGGTGACACAGCTTAGGGAAGAAGTGGTGACAAAGATTCGCTCCAACCAACAGATGGAGAAAGACTTGAATCTGATGGACATCAAGATCGGACTGCTGGTGAAGAACAGGATCACGCTGCAGGTTGAGAACTTTTAATGTAATTGTTAGGGTTGTGGATTTTTCAGTGCCGCAACCCGAGATATAGAAGTTTAATACGCACCTTTTTTGTCGGGTCTCCTAGATAGATGGCTAGAATGATGAGGTCCAGTACTGCATCTATTCCATTTGAGATTCCTTATTAATTTGGGGCTTCTTTTATTTCACAGGATGTCGTTTCACATAGTAAGAAAATGAAGAACAAGAAGAATAAAACAAGCCAAGATGACCAGACTGCTGGAGATGGACTTGGCATTAAGGGCCTCAGTAAGGGCAAAAGAAGGAAATTGGAAGCCTACCAACATCTCTTTTATCTGCTACAGGTATAAAAGCTCTGCAGCATAAATAAATACATTTGAACTATGCAGTGGAAAACAGGTTTTAGGTCTTTTTGAGCACTGAGATTTTCTTTATTAGGACAAACTAAAGCTCCTTTTTTCCCCAACACTTTTTCAGACCATCCCATCCTATCTGGCGAAGCTGATCTTCCAGATGCCCCAAAACAAATCTACAAAGTTCATGGACACAGTGATCTTCACGTTGTACAACTATGCTTCCAACCAAAGAGAGGAGTACCTGCTGCTCAAACTCTTCAAGACTGCGCTGGAAGAAGAGATCAAGTGAGAACTCGGTTCATATTCGAACAAAATGTTTAGCAGCACATTATTTCTCAGGATACATCACAGAGGCTGATCACATAAATGTGTGCTAATGTAGGAACCTATAATCGTAGGTTTCAATTTCCACCATTGGTCTTTTTTTTTTCGTCTCAGTTCTAAGGTGGATCAGATCCAGGACATAGTGACGGGCAATCCTACAGTCATCAAGATGGTGGTGAGCTTTAATAGAGGTGCACGAGGTCACAACACCCTCAGGCAGCTGTTGGCTCCAGTAGTGAAAGAGATAATTGACAACAAGAGTTTAGGCATCAACACCAATCCTGTGGATGTGTACAAAGCCTGGGTCAACCAGCTGGAGACGGCGACCGGAGAGGCCAGGTAGGAGCAGAAACACCTGGCTTTCGGTTGTGGTCCTTTCTTCTGTTGTCATTTGTATTTCTTCTTTGTTGTTTCTCTTTCAATATTTTACATTTACCATCCTGTCTATCAGGAAACATTTTTTCTATCCATTTGGATTATGAAAAATTAGAAAATGGACCATTATTAATGGTCAAACAATAGTTCATCAAGCTGCTCTCCATTGCTCTCCAACAGCAAGCTGCCCTATGAGGTGACTCCTGAGCAGGCCATGTCTCATGAAGAAGTACGCAATAGGCTGCAGGCCTCCAGTGTGGCTCTGCGGTCTGCAACAGATAAGGTGTTGAACTCCATTGTGTCCTCGCTGGATAATATCCCGTAAGTTTCAAGGTTTGGTAACCATGGCCTTCTTTATTAAAGGTTTTTTATGTGACCAATTTGCATGTTTGTGATTATGAATATCCATTGCAGTATGTCGTTATGAGTTAGCTTTATGTCTGCTCGTGTTACCCCTGCTTTTTGCCTTGTTAAATAAAGGTCAAATAAAACCCTTTCTCCTTTTGCATGTACATATTTTAAGTCCTCTTCCTGAGCATTATTTTTCTATCTTTCTTTGTTATTTAAATTTTATTTTTATATTTCCAAACATTTTTGGACTTAGTGTGGTTGTTGGACTGAGCAGCCTTTTAGGACAATTACTCGTGTTTTCAAAACTCTCCATTGTTTCTGTCCTCTAAAATCTTTCCACCAGAGATGCTGTTTCGCTCATACTTGGAGACCTGATTGCAGTTTTAATGAGGAAAAAACCCTTTTGGGTTTTACTTTTGCTGGGCTTGTTTTATCGTTTGCTACAAAGCATGTCACTGCATGTTGTTTGTGCTTGATGTCCTACCAATGCCCTTTGTTTTGCATGCAGTTATGGCATGAGATACATAGCAAAGGTTTTGAAGAACAGCCTCCATGAAAAGTTTCCTGAAGCCTCAGAGGACGAGCTGCTAAAGGTAGAAGCATTAAGATGGTAAAACCAAATCACAGAAAAACGGTATTCTTGCTTGATGTGTGACCTATTTTTTTTTTATATTAGATTGTGGGAAACCTGCTGTACTACCGCTACATGAACCCAGCCATTGTGGCACCAGATGGCTTTGACATAATCGACATGTCAGCGGGGGGCCAGCTTCACCTCGACCAGCGACGTAACCTGGGGTCTGTTGCGAAGATGCTGCAGCATGCTGCTGCAAGCAAGCTGTTTGAGGGCGAGAATGCACATATGACGCCAATGAACAAATACATATCTCAGACCTATGAGAAGTTTAGGTAAGAGGGATTAGATGAATGCGCACAAATTATGCTCTGCTGGGAGAGACTTCTTTTGCTTTTTGGCTGTATTTCCGAAATGTTTTCTAGGTGAGAAACACAAGTGGTAAAAAAGAAGTGGCCTTCCTCTAATAACAAAGTCCGGAATACAAAAAACAATGTGACAGGGTGGACATAAAGGTATCCCTGGTAACAGAAAAAAGTTATATGCTGTGTCAGCAGACTTTAGATAGTCGTCTGCCAACATTAACTTAATTCCCAATGGGAGAGGCAACATCAGTGTGTGTGTGTGTGCTGCCATCTGCCCCACTTTATGAAAGTAAGTGACTCGTCTTTACTGGAAATCCACTATAACAAGTCCATTTTCTGGGAATCCGTTTGTTTGAACCTTTCACCCTGGGTGGGGAAAAAAGATTATCAGCACATTAAATGAGGTTCAGCATTTTGATAACATTGTTTTCTTTTATTCTGATTGAATGCTGTTTGCCTCAACTCTACCGTACCTTAACCTCAGAGACTGACATCATTTAACCGTTGATCTCCACCAGGTCGTTTTTCCAGGCTGCATGTGACGTTCCTGAACCTGAGGAGAGGTTTAATGTTGACGAATATTCAGACATGGTGACTCTGAGCAAACCTGTCATCTACATCTCAATTGAGGAGATCATCAATACTCATTCGGTAAACTCTGGCAAAATACGCTGATCTTTCATCCCTACTGTTGTGTTATTGACTCGAACTAACTTCATACCACGAGGCTGTAGAAACATACATCCATGCACTTATTCAGATCATCCTGTAGTTGTATGGTGCCGGTTTTAAGACTTTGTGCTACATAAAGAGGAAAACCTTTAGCCCCAGTTTTAGTTATACAACTCTTTCTTGCTAATTCATGTTACTGTGGATCTGATTACCTGTTCAATGACGAAACCTGAAGTTGTCTCTTATTATTTTTTTCTGGCAATTTATGTCAAATCTTTAAAAAAAACCTTAATACATATAGACATACAGACCAGACTTGGGTGGCTATGAAATTCTCGTGTTATAATAATGTTTAGTAAAAATACAGCTGTTTTACTGTATTTACAAAAACGTTAAACCTATCAAATCAAATTGCAGTACTGCAATTGCAAAGGACTGCTTGGATGCACTATTTTGTAGGATATGATATTTCCGAGGTTTTGCATTCACACTCTACATGGTAGTATGTAAGGCCAGTTAGATGGTCTCTTACCTACCCCTGGTTCCTCTGTGTACTTTCAATGAGATGTTAAAGCTCAGGTAAATTAGAATGATGGAAAGGAACAGGAATAGGAAATCACCAATAGTATTGCAGTTATGTGTCTTAATATTGTGCAGTTCTACTTTGTGGCTTTTATTTGAAGCAGAAAAGCAACAATGTTGCCACATATATTAATTAATTAACAAACAGACTTTAAAAGGAGTTAGAATAAACACCCTGCAGGCTGCTGCTTAACAAACACACTGCTCATACTTTGACAACTGTAGTCTTGGGACGGTGTTACACGGACTAATGGGTGGCGCTCCTTTAGTTTTTATACAGTGACTTCGGACCTTCTAAGTGAAGAAGCAGCACAGTTGCCTTCTTTCACCCTTTCTGACTGCCAGCGTGCAGCAAGAGGTGGGGGAGGGGCAGTGCTGCATCACTCTCTGCTTCAGTCAGTTTCTCTGGCCTCTCATTAGAAGAACTTTTTACCAAAAAACGTTTTGATGGCAAAAAACTGAAGCAGTTTTGAAGCTAATTTAAAACTTGTTTGTATGTTTTCCAAAGGGAAATAGACCCCTGCTTAACACAGAGGGTGAAGCTAGATTTGTTTTTCCCTCCTGTACTTTTCATTCTTTTTGTTTTTCTGACACCAACATTATCCCCTTTCCGTTCTTCATATTTCCTCAGATTTTTCTTGGAAAACTATTAATAGTGAGAAACTTGGGAAAAAGCCACATGTGTTTTACTCTACCCAAGAGCTCTAATTTTCATTCATTGTACTACTTAGGGAACAGCTAAAAGTACAATTTATTTTTAAAATCCAGCAACCTTGGGAGCACTCCATTAATTTAACAGTTTTTTGTGGCTTCTCTGTTGTTTCAGTAACTAACTGCAGGTCAGTGGATAAGCTTATTAAATATTATAAATATTTGTTTGCACTCAGCTGCTTCTGGAACATCTGGAAGCCATCTCTCCAGACCGAAATGACTTGCTGCATGAGCTGCTGCAGGATTTGGGAGATGTGCCTGACGTCGAGGCTTTTCTTGGTACAGTTTTAACAAATTCTGTCTTTATTAAGTCCCAATTTCACAAAATATGTCCCAGATTTACAAATGGTGCTGCTGTACCTTCAGGTGAAGGAGCTGTAGACCCAGATGAACCAAACAGAGAAAGTGCTCTGAGTCAGCTGGCAAAGACTGAGATCTCTCTAACACTAACCAGCAAGTTTGAGCTGCTGGAGGGAGATGACAAAGACTTGAAGACTCTCATGACGAAGTAAGTTTATGGTTGGATCTTGGGCAGAAAGTTTGAACATGATCATTTTGTAACACAATACTTTGCTATACTTGAAATTCTCCCGTTCTGAGGCTTCAGACTTTGGGCACAGCTGTGGGGATCGACTGCCAAACTGTACCAGGAATCACACTTAGTCAGCACTGTGCTGTTAATACTCTGTGATCTGCTGGCTTTGTGACACAATTAGTGCGTCTTTGTGGGTGTCATTCAGTCACATATCTTTGTTGTCTTTCCTGCTCCTCTATCATGTCCTGTCCACAGAGGAAGAAGTAACAGGGTTAGGGTTATCTACCCTATAAACATGCATCCGTTTGGACCGCCTTCTGAAAGAATGCATTGCAGTGTTGCTCTTATCCATGTTTTCAGGCAGCTCTTCTTATAAAAATGGATCATGAATACACAGCAACTGAGTCTATTATTTGTATGTGTTAGCTAAAATGTTTTCCATGTTTTAAGTAGAGCATGTTGTCGGTTAATGAATAGACAAACATTTTTTCATTAACCTATCAGTAAAATGCTCAGTTTTGTGTATGACTCCTACAATGTTGGTCTTTCTGGAGGCAGAAGTGAGCATACATGAGCAAGGGTGTGTCGGTTCTTGAAAGGTGATTGGACAAAACTTTCTTTGAGGACTTGACTGTAACAGCTTGCACACAGATGCAAATGGGGCATCCTAGCATAATTTATTATGATATTATAAGGTTTCCATACAACATTGAAGAGTCTGTAAAAAGTGTTGAATTCGCTTTTATCAATTTCCAGTTCTGGATACTTATGGTAGGAAAACAAGTGGAGTATGGAAAAACTATTTTTACAGACTTTCTTCTCACTTTCTGAAGGACAAGAGTCTATTAAAGCTTAAATAATGCAGTGATTCAGCATAGATTTATATAAAACAGACATTCTTTATCTTTGATTTGCCACAATACACATTGATTTGAACATTTTACCCAGCAGTGTTTTGGTTTTTACTTACTGATTGAATACACATACAAAAAAGGGGCCATTTTACTACCTAGAATGAAAAACAAAGCACCAAAGCACTATTTTTAACAAAATGGCAGAACTGTATACGAACCCTGTGTTTAGAGCAACTTGTCATCTGGATCATTTTAGTTCACCTTTAGAGAAAAGGGTTAAAATGGTAGAAGTAATGCTTTATATCCTGAATGGTAATTCAGACTTTGGGTAGATGGAAGTTCAAAATGCCCACAGCTCATTGAATCAGCAATGTCGCATGAGAAGCTGCAGTTTGTTTTAAAAATACCATAAACACTGATGAACAGTAGCCAAAAATGTAATAGTGCAAAAAAAGCTAAATATATCGCAGGGCAATGAACTAAGTGTGCCTGAGTGTTTTAGAGAGTTGTGATAAAATATCTGTCCTTCAAAACATTATGTATAAAAAATAAACATAAAGAGCAGGGCTCACCTGTGTGCTGCCCAGTAAAACCAGCATCCAGAAAAGCCAAGACCAAAAAGATAAAACATACACAAGTACATTATAAAAGGGTTTTGCAACAAAGCAGTATAAAATAAATAAGTTAAAATTAGGTCACAGTCAGCATCACACACCGGGTCAAAGCTTGGAGGATAAAAGTGTTTTTTAAAACATTTAATACAGTACCTGTCTGACATACAATAGCAGAGCAACTCACAGTTCTGGTTTTGTATCGCGTCTTGGATCATGGAGCATGTAAGACTACAGTTACCTGACCTGAGGCAGCAAGATGATACACATGATGAGTTCAGACTGAGAAATGGCACACAGCAACTGAGAGACATTTGAAAGCTAGTAATAGAAGCCTAGCATATCCCAAAATGAAGCACATTGCAGGGATAAAGGCTAGAGGTTGTAAAAGAATTGCACGTTTAACATTGCTTTTAGAAAAAAATCTGCTCTGTTTACATAGCATCAGCTTTCAGAGTAGGATCCATTTTCACACTCAAGTCTGTTTATAATGGTTCTCCTCACAACGGCAGAGCAGATCTTTACTGTGGCTCCTGCAGGGACGGTTGGGTCTAAACAACATGACTTCAGCCTTGTTCAAGTTAAAACTAACAACATTTTGTTAAATTTCAAGATGCTGGGATCTATAAGTTATTCTGTTGGTGTTTTTTTGTTTCAGGACAAAAAAGCTGATCGTTGATGTGATTCGGATTCAGCATGGAGAGACCTTACCAGAAATACTTGAGACCCCAGCTACTGCATCACAGGTCTTACTTTTTCTTATCCTGACAGTAACTATTATTTACCAGAGTATGGATTTTTACTCCCTTTTGCACCATAGTGCAATAAGATCTTTGAACTGCTAATTCCTTTTGATCCCGAAGGAGTCTGAGCATACGAAGATTGTCCAGCGCAGGGCGGACCAGGATGCTCAGACACCAGCCGGGCTGAAGAGCAGCCAAGCTGTGTTTGAGGACAGCCAGCTGCCTCTCGAGCAGAAGAAGAGGAAGATCTTAAGGAATCTCCGTAACCTTGAGCAGGCTGGCCTTGCCACCGCCAGTAACAAATACCAGGAACTCATAAACGACATAGCAAAGGTTTCAAAGCACCCTATCCTTTATGTCTGAAAATCAGGTTTAGTGTTCTTCCAGTAACTCTGCTCAAAATTTAACTGAAGCCTAAATCTATCGTTTATGATCAACAGGACATTCGGTACCAGAGACGCTACAGACAGAGGAGAAAGGCAGAGCTTACGAAGCTTCAACAGACTCTGACAGCGCTCAACTCAAAAACTGCCTTCTTCCAGGAACAAATGAACTATTATGACACCTACATCAAGGCCTGCCTGGACAATCTTAACCGGAAGTGAGTGCGGTTTGTTAGAAGACCTTTCTAACAAGGTTTTTGTGTCTTTTTCTTGTTGTATTTTCGTATATTTAATTCATGACTGTTTTGTCTTCAGGAATTCGCGCAGATCCATAAAAATGGACAGCAAAGGAGAAGAAAAGGGCAGTAAGAAGTGGAAGCCACAGTCTCTGAAGTACACAGCAGCCAGACTGCATGAGAAGGGAGTCATCCTGGAAATAGAAGGTCTTCAGACAAACCAGTAAGTTAGCTGGTCATGATGGCTACATATTCTTTCTCTGAGGTCTACAGTGCCTTGCAAAAGTATTCATACCAGTTGATTTTTGTCACGTTACAACTGCAAACTGCAGTGCTTTTTATTGGGACATTATGTCACAGCCCAACACAAAGTAGTGCATAATAGTGACGTGGAAGGGATATTATTCATGGTTTTTGACAATTTTTGCAAATTGAAATATTACTGTGTAGAACCACCTTTCATGTCTTTCGGAGTATGTCTGCAGCAGCTTTGCACATCTAGAGATTGAACTTTCTGCTCATTCCTCTTTGCATAATACATCAGGCTCATTCAGATTGGTGGGGAGCGTCTGTGAAGATGAACTTTCAAGTTTTAGATATCAGTTTGGATTGCAGTACGTCAACATCCTTTGTTCTGGAAGGTGAACCTCCATCCTGGTCTTGACTTTTTTGCAGATTCTAACATTTTCCCATAGGATTGTCCTGTTTTTGCTCTGCCCATCTTCACATTACTTCTGACATGCTTTCCTGTCCCTGTTGACAAAACGTTTTGCCACAGCAGGATCCTGCCACCACTGTGTTTATCCATGACGATGGTGTCTCCAGGGTAAAGCCCTGTATTCTGTTTTCTACCTCACAATGTTTTGCATTCAGGCCAGAAGTTAAATTTTGGTCTAATATGACCTGTGTCCTTTATGGCTTACGGTAAACCGTCATTACCCACTACTTTCTTTCACCAATAGCTTTCCTCTTGCCACTTTTTCTTAAAGGCCAGATTTGAGTAGTGCAAAACATATAGCTGTCCTGTCAACAGTTTCTCCTACTTGAGCTGTGGGTCTCTGCAGCTCCCCCAGAGTTACCATGGGCCTTTTGGCCGCTTCTCTGATTAATGCTCTCCCTGTCCATTCTTCCAGTTTAGGTGGAAGGCCTTGTCGTAGTGGGTTTGCAGCCCTCTTTCTGTTTGTGGTTGATGGATTGAACGGTGCTCAGTGAAATGTTCAAGGCTGTCATGCAAGATATTGTTTTCTAATCTAACCCTGCTTTAAAATTCCCCACAACCGTCTCTCTAACCTGTCTACTGCGTTCCTTGGTGTTTATGAGGCTTTCTGTTCACCTACAACCCTCCGTGGCCTCAACAGGACAGCAGGATTTTTATTAGTTGGTTGGTCTAGATTCTATCAAATTGAATAGGGCAGAATATCGGTGTACACCACACTATCCAGATTTAGTTTTGTTTGGAAAAAACTGAAAACCATGCATACATTTTTCTTTTTTTTTGTTAGCTTCTTTTTGTTAAAATTGTTTGTTAAAACCACCGCAAAACGCTTTACAGGAAACCAATAAAATAACGATTAAAATGAAGTGCCGATTAAAAAAGCTAAAAATTAAACATTCAACAGAAAGCCTGTTTAAAGAAGAAAGTCTACATGGTCTATCATGCAAGATTCCAGCAAACTACATTGAAGTTTGTGGATGTAAGGACAGATTGTGAACACGTTTATGAAAACATGTGGACTGGAAATATGTGGATTTCATTTATTTGAAGGTGATAAATTTCCCCCAAACAAGCAGCCTTGTTAAAGTCAACCACCTTTTGAAAACGGATCAAAAATATGCTATATTACGCCTAAGTCTACCTTTGCATTCCAAGTAAGCAAGCACTTGAAGAACAAAAGACAAAGATGTGTTCAAAGACCTGAAACTGAATTAAAATAATAAGGATGTGGCTTTTTGTCATTTATTTTGATGCATTTTGTTAAAGGATCATTGTTAGTAGAAGGTCATTAGGATAACCTGTCCCACCTTTTATTCTTAATGCAAACAAACTATAGAATTGACTTTCAATTATGTTATTTTCCTCTATCGTGTACTAACATATAACCTTTCTTGTCCTCCTCACCCCCACAGGTTCAAAAATGTGATGTTTGACATTTCTCCCACTGAGGAAGTTGGAGATTTTGAGGTGAAGGCCAAATTTATGGGGGTTGAAATGGAAAAGGTCCAGCTTCATTTCCAGGTAAATGTTTCCCAAGTGTGTCTGAAATTAATGGAGAACAGCAACAAAAAGAGTCAGTGCCAGACTGGAAGGACAGTTGGGTAGATTTCCTGTTCCTGTCATTGGATGACAGCAGGAAGTGTTGTGAAAATGAAGGCATTTTTTTTTGACAGGATCTCTTTATGAAGCAAGACCAATTGATAAAATAGAAACTGACTTTATTTATTTTCCAAATGCCTTTCAATGGTTTATACTTTTTCTGCTTTGTGTGTAGGACCTTCTTCAGCTGCAGTACGAGGGCGTGGCGGTCATGAAGATGTTTGACAAAGCCAAAGTTAACGTTAATTTACTCATCTTCCTTCTCAATAAGAAGTTTTACGGAAAATAAACCTGGAAGAGAAGGGGAAATGTTAGGAGCAAACTGCTTGTGCCTTCTGACTCGTTGAACCCAATTAGTCAGAAAACATCACGTTGTTCATCTGCTTTTAATTTAATGGATCACATCCAAATGAAATGTTGTCAACTTAATGTGTCTGTTCAGTTTTTTTCTATGGGTTGATTGTAAATGTAATGTACTTTTAAAAATGAAAGTGTAATGGTATTCATATTTTATATGTAAAAGACAGAAGGAAGCCTTCTGGAAACCTTGCATGTTGAAAAAACTTACAAAAGTGATGCTGCAAAGTGAAAATATCTAATACTACAGTTTACCTGTGCCTTTCAAATATCTAAAATGTTTAATTCAACAATAAAGCTAATAGAGATCTATTTTAATGTTGCTTCTATTACTATATAATTATCTCTGAATCTTTAACCAATGTGCAAAATAAATTTCATATATCAACAATTGTTTGTCGATGCTTTCTAAGTTTAATCAGGGTGAGCCTATTATATAGGTTAAAGGCATAACAAAAATAAAAAGAAATAGGAAAAATGAGTATTCATTTCTAACCTTTTGACTTTTCAGTAGAAAAATATTTTAAGCTCTCAGTTTCAGATTGATGCTTCATATTCCCAGTTGAGGGGAGGAGATCTATGGAGCTGAGGGCGGGCTGTCCTCATTGCTCTCCAATTTGCTAAAGGCTCGCAGAGCAAAAAGACTTCAGAAACGTATCTGGCAAACAGATCGTTTCAGTTCACCTGTTGGATATTTGGAGGATCTAAGGCAACAGCATGTTTCCACTGGCATTCGGCTTGTTATTTTTGTCTTTAAGTCAAAGCTCGGCACACTACCCAGAAAACGGTGAGTACTTCTCTGAAGTTTCATGTGACATAATGAGATGTGTGCAAAGTTGTTGCTTGATTACTTGTCAGCGTCCTGTTGTTTAAACAAAAACTGAATCTAGGATCAGACAACTGAATTTATTGTGACTCAAATGCTCTGGATCTCATAACTTCTTTTGCATTAGGAAAAAAATATTGGCAAACTGCTTCCTGAATATCAGCTTTTATGGTTGTTTGATGTGGACATCTTCTCGTCAAACTGTAAATAATGTTTTTATCAAGAGTTATTTTAATTTTATGGGTTATTAAATTTAAGAAAAATGCAAACAGTTTGCAAGGAGTTTAAATAGGCTGTTAACATCTTAGTTTTTAAGGAAACATCTTGCTTAACTACATGTTTGTCAGTAGGTTTCTGTAAATAAGCAACCTTAAAACTCGACAATCAAACCTTTAACGTTTTCTGAGTTATTTAAGTTAACCAAGTTAAATTTTTCTTTGTAATCTAGATGTTGCTTTGCCATAAAATATGACTTTCCGTTGTGTACTGGAGTGCTTTTAAGTTACTGTGGGCTTCTTTCTGAAACTGGTAAAGCCAAGAATATTGCAGTACATTTTAGATAATGTAACGCAGAAATGTTATTAACTTTCTGGTGCTAAAAACATCCATTTTGAGTCATTCTACAGAAACTGATCATTAAAATGCTCTAAATCATATAATATGCCAGCCATATTTACTGTAAAGATGTGTAGAAAGCTTTAAAACAATCATGAAGTGCAGTAGGATAATTCAAACATCACTTTTAAAGAAACGCAGCAAGCAAGGCATCTTAATATCTCTGTAACAATCATAAAAAGCTGCTTATGTATCGACCAGTTCTCTGTTGCTAGAAAAAAAGCTTCTTCTGTCCTACCATCACAAACATAAACGTGGAGTTTGCTAAACCGAGATTATCAGTTGTATGTGTAGAAGCATCTCATGCCCACTATAAAGAATGGTGGATAATCTGTGATGCTTTGGGCCTGTTCGTCATCCAAATCCTGAAAAACTTATATAGCATCAAGAACTCTGACACACCAGAAGATTTTTAAACAAAAGTCTCGTGGTATCTGCCAGTAATCTGAAAACGGGTCCTCAATCCACCCTGCAGGATGACAAAACAGAAATGATTCACCAGATGCTAAATCAACGTTCTTCCAAGGCCGTCTCGTCCCCAGACCAACACCTGTAGAAAACTTTTGAAGTGAGCTGAAGAGAATATAATAGAAGACACAGAAACAGAGAAATGTTCAAAGCTCCATCTCTCGGTACGCTCGATAATTGTGAAGTCTTAGAGAATAATTTTACACGATTAGAGCTAGATGTCCTACTGCCAAAAGGAGATTGTTTAAAATATAGATTTTAGTTTATAACCTATATTTATTTTAACAGGACATTTAATTTCTTCCCACTAAATAAATTTTACCAGTATTAAGGTTTTGAGTATTTGTTTTTTAACCCAGCTTAATCTGCCTGCGACTTCCTGAACCCAACCAAGTTAGACTTTCAGCATAATGCAGATCAGAGATAATTTAGAGGTTGTTGATGCTAAACAAATTGCACTCAGGTAATAGTAAAGCATATACAGTTGAAAATCTAAAACACATTCATGGTTATTTCTTCATCTCTTTGTGTCTCTTCAAAGGCTCCGTGTTGCTCCCTCGAACTTTCTCAGGTCACTTAGTCCTGGTAACTGAAGAACCCGTGGACTACATTGACCTGTCTGCATTAGACAGTTTGCATGATGATGATGATGATGATGATGGTTCAGGTTTTGAGACGGAGCAGAAGCCAATGACAAAACACAGCCATCGCCATCACCTGCAAAAGCACTATGTCGTCTCTGAGGAGGCCAAAGAGTTTCTCCAGGGTCTCCTGGCAACAACCTTCGTCCCCACCATTTACACGCTGGTCTTCATCATCAGCGTGCCGCTCAACCTTCTAGCCCTGGTGATGTTTGTCCACCGTATTCGTCCCAGGAAGCCTGCGGTGATCTACATGCTGAACTTGGCTTGTGCTGACCTTCTGTTTGGCCTGCTCCTCCCATTTAAAATTGCCTATCATTATCATGGCAACAACTGGATCTATGGGTCCTTCATGTGCAGGATTGTGACAGCAGCTTTCCATTGCAACATGTACTGCTCTGTGCTGCTCGTCATGTGCATCGGCGTGGACCGTTTCCTGGCCGTGGTTTACCCCATGAACTCCCTGACGTGGCGGAGCCCTGAGACTGCTGCAGCGATCTGTGCAGCCATGTGGCTCCTATCCCTGGGAGGAGTGTCCCCCCTCCTGATCTCGGGGCAGACGCTACATTTACCAGACCTTGGAATTACTACCTGCCATGATGTGCAGGATGTGGAAACCCTACAATCTTACTATCTCTACTTCTTCCCCATATACTCCTCCATTTTCTTCTTCGTACCCCTATTCTTCACAATTTTCTGCTATGTTCGAATAATTAAGGCTCTGGCAGTAGCCAATGTGGAGAACCGCTCCAAGAAGACTCGAGCTATCGTGATGACTGTGGTGGTGCTGCTTGTGTTTGTGATCTGCTTCACTCCCACGAACATCATCCTGATAATTCATTACGTTCAGATCAGCCACACATCCAGTGATGGCTCCTACCAGGCATACCTACTCTCTATGTGTATAGGCAGTCTCAGCTGCTGTCTGGATCCACTCCTCTATTACTACGGCTCCTCTCAGTGCCAGAAGCAGGTGGTTGCAGTGTTTCGGTGCACCAGACTGGGATCATCAGGGAGCAGCTTGGACACAGGCCGCACATGTACAAGTGGATCAAGCAGCAGATCCTGCAAGATGGAGAGCATGCATACTGGCCTGGGAGGCCAGTACGACAAGCTGGTGGTTTAGAGAAACAGACGTGAGGAGCCTCTTTCTAAAAAAATAAAGCAAACTTTCACATACAGTCCATTGCAGAACAATTTATCATGTTCCAGCCAGCAAATGTAATTCATTGTATTGGAGTTTCATGCAATAAAGTACTACAAAGTGGTGCATGATTGGGAACTGGAAGAAAACGTATATGTGGCTTTTAGTTAAAAGGATAAATAAATAGCTGTAAAGTAAAGCATGCATTTTTATTCAGCCCCTCTGAGGCAGTATTTTGTAAAAACATCCTTTCACTGTAATTACAGCTACAAGTTTTTAGGTCTGCGTCTCTACCAGCTTTGTGCATCAAACAACTGAAACTTTTGCCCATTCTCCTTGCAAAACACCTCAAGCTCAGTCAGATTAGATGAAAAAGGTATTGGATGGAGAACATCTGTGAACAGCACTTTTCAAGTCCTGCAAAGGATTCTCAATGAGAATTTAGGTCCGGACTTTGACCCAGGCCATTTAATCACATCAATATGCATGGATCTATTCTCGTGTTTTAGCTCTGAATGTGTGTTTAGGATCGTAATCTTGCTGGAAGGTGTACCTCCTCTTTCAGAGTTGTATTTAGCTCCTCTATCCTTTATGAAGAAAAGCGTCCCCACAGAATGATGCTGCCACCACCCTGTTTCACCATGTGTTAAGGGTTATAGACTGTTTTCCACACATAGTGTTTTGTATTTTTCCTTTCTTGGCAGCGTGTTTGTGTCCCTACATGACTTGTGGTAAAATGCAAGCAGAACTTCATGTGGCATTCTTCAACAATGTCTTTTCTTCAGACACCTTTTCATAAAGGTCAAATTTGTAGAGTGCGTAATTAATTGCCAGCAGATTCCCCCATCTGAGCTGTTGATTTGCAAATCATCCAGAGTTAACATGTGCCTCTTGGCTGCTTGGCTGTTGGCCTGTCAGATTAGCTGAATGGCCATGTCTGGGTAGGTTTGCAGTTGTTCCATGCTTTTAACGTTCTTGGTTGATAGATGTTGTTCATAGAGCAGCAGAAAATTATTATAGATAGGTAGACTTTATTTACAAATTTGGTGTGTTCTGAAGAAGGTTGACCGGATTACATTTTATTGGGGATGTCAGAGTAAAGGGGGCTGAACACACACCACAATTTTCAGATATTTTTATGTAAAGGGAAAAAAAACCTTCCACTTCACACTGATGCACTGCTTGGTGTTGGTCTTTAACACACAATTACAATAACATACATTGAAGTTTGTCCTTTTAATGTGACAAAATTGTAATGTGAAAAAAGTTATTTTAGTGATCAAGTTGGATCAAAGAAAATCCATGCTTTTGGTTTGGGGTTTGCAGTGAAAGCTTCTACAGTTTATTTACCATATAACACTGAAACTGTCATTGATTTTGCCTTCATGTTTTATACTCTCTGAATCAAACAATACATCTGTATCTGTTAATGTCATATGAATTACAGGTTGTAAACATGATTTGTAGTCATAATTGTAATATTTTGTTGACAAAACATGCAGTTGATGATTTTGACTGTTTTTGCGAGAAAAACCAAACAGAAATCATTTTAATTATTTACTTTTTAATGGTTAGTGACCGTGGGCTCTGCATCCGAAAGAAATGGACTTGGCCTATTCTGTCTTTCCTCACTTCCTGAATGTCGTGATTTTTCTTTTTTGAAATGATACTGACACAAAATAACTAGATGATAGTTAAACAATATCCAAGTCTCAAATGCACCAACATTTCTGTTCTGAGGCAAATTTGTCGAATCTTGTTTAAGGGGAAGTTGACAAAAATTCAGAATTTCAACAAATAACTTGACTTGTCATCTAACATTATCAACCTTTAGTTAAACGTCACTAAACTTTGCATGAACCTACCTGTGGAAGCCCACCTCTCACTTTTAAAACCTCTAAAGAAACAACGGTTCAAAGACAGACTTATGCGCCTGGTTTCAAAATGCATGTTGTTACGCCTCTTTGACTCCATTTTTTTTTTATTGCTGCTCAGTCTTTTGTCTCTTTGTTGTCGGGACACATTTCTGTAAGACAATAAAAAGAAGCCCTAAGACAAGAACTAAATAACTGTGCTTTATCAAATAAATCACACACAGAACTGTAAATTGCACTCGTGTATGAATTCTTGATTTCACAGTATAGGATCTCCACCTAGTGGTGGTTTCTGCATTGCTTTAAGATAAAACCATCTGCTGAGTAGTCACTGACTTGCTGTGGTGTCGTAGCTATGAATGTTCTCTGGGAAGTTGAGACACTTGGCTTGCTTCTTGAAATCTTCTACATCTTTGGGATGTATTTTGCCTGTCCTTGCTGGAAAGAAAGTGAAGGAAATGTGAACGAAGCATGTGCATTTAAATATTTTACTGAAAAGCGCAGATGACAGCAGCACTTACTAAACTGCATGATGTATCTGCCAGTGATGTCCACATTACGAAAAGTATCCGTCCACAGCAGGCAATCAGAGCAAGTCTGCAGAAGGTGTCCTTTGTGGTCCGACAGGTTTTCTATAAATGCAGGAAAAAGTTTGACCGATTATGAAATGTTATTTTTACGTAGAAATCTGTGTGGGTATGCATTATTTTTTTTGCCGAGAAGGTGGAGGATGAATGTTTTTGGTGCACATACTGCGAAATGTGGCCGTAAGCCCAGAGACAGTTGCATTTACTTTCCCAAAGATACACCGGTTACTGAAAAAAACAAATGTGAGAAGTTTTACAAGCTTTAAATCAGCCTTATTTATGCATATGACTGCACAGATTTTTAACAAACTACAGTGCCTTGCAGATGTTTTCATGCTGCTGAAACATTTAAACTTGTTTTCATGTTACAACCATGAAACGTTATGTATTTTATTATATTTTGTGATTGACCAACACAGGGCAGCACATAAATGTGAGACATACCTCTAGTTCTACATTACGGTATTGACTCAAATGGGTTGAATACAAATGCACACCACACTTTTAAGATTTGTACTTGTAAAATAAGGAAAACCATTTATTCTTTACTTTCCACTTCATAATTGTGCACTACTTTGTGCTTACCAGTTACATAACATCCAAATAAGTTACATTAAAGTTAGTAGTAGCAACTTTACAAATTAAAAAAAGTTCGAATACTTTTATAAGGTGCTCTAAACAGACAGACTCACAAGCAGTAGTCCCCCCATCGCAGCGTCACTGTTAGATTGTCAGAAGTGGGATGCAGCTCAATCCAGGAACTTTTCACGTACTCCAGTGCTTTGTGGTATGTCAATGGATCACCTGCTCCCATCACATAAATCCATTTTCCAAATAGCTTTAACCAAAAGTGTGAGAGAGAAATATGCAGAAGCTAAATAATCCTCTGCTGGGATAAATTCAGAGAGAAAACTGAAGTGAGCAGGACTCACCTGTTCGGGCTCCTCCGGCATGTAAGGTTGGAGCAGCTCCTGACAGTCCGGTGCAGATGCTGCACTGAGGGAGGCGAGAGTCAGCAGAAACCCGACAAAAGCCAGAGCCATGGTCAGACAGCAGATGTTACTGATCCTGCATCAGAAACCTTCTGAAGACTTATTTTTCCTCTGGACCTTCAGACAAAAAGGAATTGTTGTGTAAGTGCCGAAAAACAAGGGAGTAGGGGGGAGGAGGTTCTACATGCTCAAATGCTCCTGCAAAGCCTTTCCAGGAACCACTCAGAGACATGCAGATTTCTTTTGGACAGCTCTGAAAGACCGACTCAATGGTCCTCTGTTGCAAACACCTTTGCTCCTGAATGAACTCCGGCAGAGCGCCACGACCTTTCAAATGTCCACATAACGGATCCGACTGAGCTTTTCATCAGCAGAGGAAAGGTTGCTTGTCTGTTGGGCGTATTTCTCTCTCCTGCTAGGTGTTACCCAGCGACAGTCTTGGAGCTGCATTCGTTTCCATGAGGAGTAAACTCAGCACAAATTATCAGAGTGTGAAAAATGGAGAAATGATTTGCTAGAGCACCGTTCAGGGAGATTAAAAACTTTATTCACCACATACATCAAGTGGAAAAAAACAACCTACAAATAAAACTAAATAAATTTTAATGAGATGTCATTGTGCAGACTAAACTGGAACGAGTTGATCTAACAGCCATTAACCATATTGCAACATGACAAAGCAGTTTAGTGAATGCTAAACTGGATTTGGGTGGGGACCTGGAGGCTCCCCACTCAGCTGTGACATCTCTGTGCTCTTATTCTCAGCTGGCTCATTCTCAGCTTGATCCTCCTCTGTTTTCCTAACACCAGGTGATGTGCTCTCCCTGTAATCTGGGCACAGATCTGAAATAAGAGGAGAAAATGATCACAAAAAGAATTAACTGTTTCTTCTGATTCCACTCACTGGTTTGATGACTAGAAAATGACTGACCTGTGCTTACGAAGTGATACTCTGGGAGAAATCCAAGACATTTTGCTTGCTTTTTGAAGGTTTCCAGTTCAGGTGGCTCCAGAGCACCAGTCCGAGCTATAAAGAAAGACAACATCCTAAACTATAACCCAAAACACAGTGTGTTTCCCTTAAATGATGTGATAAAAAGGAAGAAGGAAAACTCTCACTGAACAGAAACAGGTATCGGCCCTTTGTTTTGCCATCAGGGAGAAGGGTGGTGTCCTCAGACAGGAGGCAATCGCTGCATGTCTCATAATACTTCCCATCATGATAGGAAGTGTGACCATTGATTATAACTGTAAAACATGGGAGGAATTTGTCAGTTTGTCATGCATGCGGGATGATTAAGTAGCTGTTTCTAAAGAAAAAAGCCAAGGTGCAAAATTCACACAGAAATGAGGAAGCTTGTTTGTGAGTTAACGTTGAAATTCACCTAAACCTTTCTAATGTGATTTGCCTGCATGCTACACCCACATAAAAGTGAGTCAGTAAAAAAAAAAGAAATGCATTGATTATTTTATAACACATACAGGTGGTGTGGCTTGTTATTCCTGATATGGAGACGTTCGCTGCACCCTGAAGGCACTTGTCTTCATTACTGTTACGAGAAACAAAGAACAGTCAATATCAGCCCTTTAATTCACACTGGAAATCACAAACTGTGAGCTTTGCACAGATCAATAGCACGTTTAACTGTCCGATGAGGCCATTAACTTTCAGCAGAGTCCTTACAGGCGGTCGGCCCAGTACAGGGAGATGACCACGCTGTCGGTGGTGGGGGACAGTTCCACCCAGGAGCTGTGCACTGACTGCAGGTCGGTGTTCAGATCGTGCTTGTCCCAGGATCCGACATGGAGCACCCACTTTCCATAGATCTGTACATATAATTACTGCACATGTAACTCAATTCTAAAGCATTTGGCTTATTGTTGAAAACTGCAGTTTCTACTGTGGTTTTAAAGAGATGAGATCTTTTATTGCACTTTGAATTTTAGATTTATATCTGGACATTCTAACAATATGAAAACCCTACTTATTTAATGATTTTATTTCTTAAATAACACTTATTTTATTTACCTAACCCTATTTTATTGACTATTGGCAGTATTATTATTTTTATATTGTAGAATCTGTTCTTATGTCCCCATGATGTTTTATTAGTGCAAAAACAATGCATTAACTTTTTTTCTATCACTCAAAAAGACAGTTAGTGATCCCGGGAATCAAAAGAAAACAAAAGAAAAGAAAGAAAAATTAGAAAAAAAAGAAAAAGAGAGAAAACCAAACCATGCAACAAAAAGAGTGATTAAGAAAAAGTGAATGTGTTACTATTTTTCTAAGATTAAAATAAAAAATGAAGAATTGCAATATATCAATAAATTAATTAATGAATCCATTACTATTAAGGTTTTCCAATAACACAATAGATCCTTCATTGGAAAGAGAGCTATTAGTGAATAGAAATGTACAAGATACAGTAATTCAGTATAACATAAAACTGAAACTTTAGCAGAATTTAATTGTCAGAATCTATAAACTATATTTTGTTAGCTATAATATCAAAATAAAAGTCTCCTGATAACCTTGCTGCCAAAACCTTCCAATAAATTATTGAGTTCTTTTAAAAGAAAGAACTGAGAGAATGCTTTATGTGAAGTTCAGTAGTCCTGTGAGCGTTTGGAGGCTCCTCACACGTCATGATCTCCTAAACCATCACAGATATACTCACAGGGCTATGGCTGTCCAGCACCAGAGGCTTGACCAGTTCCTTGCAGTCCGGCTCGGATGAGACGCTCAGGGAGATGAAAGCCAGCAGAGCCACAACCAGCTGTGCAGCCATGGTTGGAGACAGCAGGCAGCCGGGGAGCAACACTGATGTCAGGGATCCTGCTGCCAGCTACAGACCCCTCAAAGGAACCCGAGGGACGCCTTCTAACAGGGGGGCTGGGCCACACACGCAAGATGAGAGCTGTGCAATCACAGACGTTTCTCAGAAAGTTTGAAAAATGTTGTTTTTCCTTTTGCTTATCCCTATGCACCAAGGTCCAATCAAAGACCTGATACCTATTTTGATTTTCTTAATAAAAATCAAAAATGGTGTTCCCAGCACACACAGCCACACAGATGCACAGCTGAATACACATGCCTGGTCTCTCTGGGAAACAAGTGTTTAACTTTTCGCCTCCACTTAGCAGGACCCTGTGTCCTATTTATCTTGTTACATAACAAGCAGCTGGCAAAGTGTGAATAGCAGGACCCCCGCATGTCTCAGTATGTGAACAGAATGTTGCATCAAGTGTCAGACACTTCCAGAGACACAAGACAAAAGCACATGGAAATGTCCCCCGTCCTGCCCTCATCTCTTCTTTTCATAGCAGAAAAAAACCTTTTAAAATATTGTAAAAAAGAAAAAATGACCTTATTTTTCTTGTTTATTCCATATAAATAATATAATTTTTGGCCTCCAATGACCTACTTGTAAATAATCTGCAAAGACTGAGCACCTACCAAATGATCACACATTTCCCACAGTTACTAGATATGAACTCCATACATCAGCTGATGCCTCCATAGTGTTCATTATAGACAATGACAACATAACTGATCTACTCTCATGTGTGAAAATGACAGATAAATATTGTCTCTGTTCAAAGAATTTCCCATAACCAACACATTTATGTTGCGAAGTTTCTGCCGATGAGACTGAGAGAAGATATAAATGCATTTATAACAAAGTACAATGCAGACAAGCAGAAGTTTCTCGATGCCATGTGAAACCGTTAAGTGGGGTTGGCAAGCGAATGTCTGACGTTGTGCAAGAGAAGAAGGGAAGCATAAGAGAAACAATGAACTCTGCTTAGCATTCTGATCCGAATCTTAATATTAGAACTGAGTTAGGAGCATGTTCTAATTTGGTGACAGCTTTATCATCTTACAGATTTTTTTATTTGAGGTCTTTTCTGCATTTCAGGACTTACTTTTGACAGGCAAAATGATCTGTCTTCAAATTTAAATTCTAACCTTCCCATCTATTGGTAAGCTTTATATGTTGTAAAGTACAAACAACTGATAAGGTTCTGCTCCTTTGTTAGTAGATATGTCATACTTAGATTTTTTTATTGCAAACAAAAATGTCTTGCTGACGAATCTTAAATAAATTATTTATCATTCTGTAACCAAAACCTGATCAGACCTGGATCTGAACCACTGAAAAGCTAAGCAATGTACCAATAAAACAATTAGAAAATCAGATTTAACCATGCAACAATAAAACAATAAAGCTGCAAGTATGTTGTTCTGTGCATGAAAGGAATCTTGGAACAAACAGGTTGGAGAAATAATTTAAATGTTGGAGAGTTGTGTGCGCACATTTTGGCACTTCTGGCTGGCTGGAGTGGATAAAGCTTGGAGGAAAGCGATAAGAAAAAAAGCAGCCAAACCAGCTGCACAGTAAGGAAATTATATTATAGGAGTCATATGTTGTTTGTTTCTTTAACCCTTTTTTCCTCACAAAAGAACAGCAGATACAGGTCTTCAACTTCTTTATAAATTAGCCTTTTGAACCTAAAAGGCTTCTCATTAAATATACAGTACTGCTTAATCTCAGGTTTAGTGAGACAAAGCCATAAAGTTTTAAGCAAGAACTGAACTCTTACGGCTAAAAAGGAGATTAAAGTCCCCCTAAAACCCCTTTTCCTGTTGTTATTTTGGAGAATCTTAGGACTGCAAATCTGAGAAAATGTACTAATTTATGTACTGCAGGTACATAATTTACAATACAATTTCACAGTGCATTAAGTCCAGACACAAACACATATTTGTCCTCACTCGTTTCCCCATTGTTGTGACGAAATAATTTCCATCATAGGAATGATAACGTAACTACCTACCTACAACCAAAGCAACTCAAATCCTGGAGCTCTTCACAAAAGTACAACAAATGTATCAACAAAAGGAAAAACACGTTTTTACTCATGACTTCGTTGCTCTGAAAGAAAACGTGTCACTGTAATAATTTCTGTCTACATGCATCAGTAAAGTTTTATCTTGAAAAACCATTAAACACACATGGTTTGCACCAGACTACATAGTTTATTTCCAAACAAGTTATGCTTCAGGGAGCCGACTAAGATATCACAACTGAATGTTGATTAGCTGTAAAGAGAACAGGAACAGCAGGTTTGAATAGCAGAATGAAGACGATAACTTGGGTTTCCTCTATTGGTCTTCAGAGTTTCCATCTGTGGTAGGTTCCTTTTCTTCAGGACACAGGTCTGAAACAAAGGAAGTCAAGCCATTACATACTGGTATTATAGACAGCCAAGTACACAGAGAAATATCTAAATGTTACCTGTAGTTTCCACAAAATAGAGATCAGGTAAGAGGTTGAGACACTTTGCCTGCTTCTTGAAAACCTCAAGATCAGAAGCATCCAGTTTTCCAGTCTTTGCTGAAGGTAAAAATTATTGAAATAAAAAAAGGTTTTAAATTGGTAAAACAAAAACAATTTGTTGTTTGAGATGAATGACTACAAGTAGAGAATTGAATACATATACAGGAAACTCACAGAAGATGTAGAGGTTTCTGCTTTTTCTAGTCTCCCCGTTCAGCTCGGCCACGGCGTCATCTGTCCACAGCATGCAGTCAGCGCACGTCTCCAAAAAGCGCCCAATATGCTCGTATGTGGTGGAGTTATAGTAAACTAGACCAGATGAAAGGCAACATTAACATTTTTGCTAGTATAGGTTTAATAGACTGAAGCAGGGAGCGATGGCATCTACTTACAGATCACCTTGGTCGCGTTTCCTGATGTGCTGGAATTAAGGGTTCCACAAACACATTTTCCTTCACTGCCAAAGAGAATAAGTATTATATACACTTCAAAACGTTATTTTAATGAACTATTTATCCTAAAGGAAATAAGAGTAATTTCCAAAAGTGTTTACATTTTGTCTATGTAGTGCATACTGAATTCATCACTATCAGGTATGGTGGTAAGTTTAACCCTGGAGCTGTTCAAAATTGTTTTTGCCTTCAGGTTGTGTTCACTGTCTGATGCTCCAGCATGCAATACCCATTGTCCATAAATCTGCGAAGATAAGGAACAAAACTTAATTCACTTTTTAGAAAAAACACATTGTGGTGGTTTGTTAATTTATGACAACACATAACTCCACATGGTAAACTATAGTTGCTCGATTGTTGATTTGGATTTTAACTTGATCAGTGCATGTCAGTACTTGCCTTGCTACGGTCCTCCAGAGGTTTGATCAGTTCATCACAGGCTGGATCAGATGCAGCAGCCAGAGAGTAGAGAGCCAGGAACGCAAAGCAAAACTGAGCAAACATGGTGAGATGTTGAATGGAAGTCAAGTGGATTCTGCTGCAGGGACAGGACAACTGAGCTCTTTCAGGCAGGCCTAGATAAAGACTAGGAGACAATATGTCACATAACAGAGAGAGAGAGAGAGAAAGAGGTTTGATGTGGGCGGGCTGTAGAGAAATGGGATAGTGTGATATAATTATTCAAACTGCACACAGCTCTAATGCCAGGTACCTCATCTCTCCAAACTGACTTGATCTAAATTATTCTTGGCTAATGTAACATAGAATAATTTTTAATATTTCTGCAAGGTTTACCAAAACCTTTCTGTAGGGGAACAATCTTTTCATACCCATCACAGAACTATCCAGAACCAAAACCCAGTACAAAGCTGAATAACTTTGATGGAGGCTTTGTTCTATGGCTTTTCATCTAAAAGCATCTAAACGCATAAACATACACAAATGAAGACAGAAATCCCTTTAGTGATGAAATAATTTCCATAGGAATAATAAACCAACTACCACCCATTACCAAATCAACCACTTTCAAATCTTGGAACTCTTCCCAAAAAAACTTTACTCATGACTTCCTTGCTCTGAAAGAATACGTGTCACTGTATTCATTTCTGTTTACATGCATCAATTCAATTCAATTCAATTCAGTTTTATTTATGTAGCGCCAATTCACAACACATGTTGTCTCAAGGCACTTCACAAAAGTCAGGTACATACATTCCAATTAATCCTAACCACTGAACAGTGCAGTCAGAGTTAGTTATTTATTCAAATTGGATAAAAAGTTTTTCTGTCTAAGGAAACCCAGCAGATTGCATCCAGTCAGTGACTTGCAGCATTCCCTCCTCCCGGATGAGCATGTAGAGACAGTGAACAGTCACTGGCGTTAACTTTGCAGCAATCCCTCATACTGAGCATGCATGTAGCGACAGTGGAGAGGAAAAACTCCCTTTTAACAGAAGAAACCACCAGCAGAACCAGGCTCAGTGTGAGCGGCCATCTGCCACAACCGACTGGGGGTTAGAGAGAACAGAGCAGAGACACAAAGAAAACAAAGAAGCACTGATCCAGGAGTACTTTCTGTGGGAAGGAAAAGTAAATGTTAATGGATGTAGCTCCTTTAGTCGTTTCACCTAGAAAGAAAACATATAAACTCTGAGCCAGTTTTCAAGGTTAGAGTCTGAAAGAGAGCACATATAATTAGTTACAGTAAAAGCTCAGTCAATTGCCATGTCTAGGAGAGAGAAAGGGTTAAACACTGAAAGACAGGGCCATGTGGATCATCGGTAGAGGGTGAGCATTAAGTTGTTGCCAGCAGAAGCTCGGACGATGCCCCTCTCCAGAAAGGTGTCACAGGTAGACACAGAGTGAGGCCAGGTGTAGCTTCTAGGAAGAGAAAAGAGAGAGAATAAAGTTAAAAGTTTAAATAACAGCAAATAATGCAAAATTGGAGAGTAGTGTGAGAATGTAGCGAAGAGGGTGAAAGTGGTCATTATGTCCTAAATTGCAATGAATAAGGTGAATTGTTTGGTGTGTGAAGGCTCTCTCGTTTGATCTGATTTCTCTCTACTATGATATCTCTTACTTGTTCTAATACATAAGCATGTTAAAACACATACTTTCTGTTGCTGCTTTTAACGTTTGGGGAATCACCGTGTCTAACACGGTTTTCTAGTAGTGGTAAGGGGTCGCTAGCTTAGCGTCAGCTTTAGCTCCACCATGGCTACCCGTTCTGCTGTTTCTCTCTCCGAGTCTTCGCCTCTCTCCTGCTCTCTGTGTCAGATGTTCAGTTACTCCTCTGCCTCCTTTAGTGATAATGGTATGTGTATTAAATGTAGCATTTTTGTAGCTTTGGAGGTGAGTGTGTCGGAATTGGAGGCCCGGGTCCGCGCTGTTGAAAAACCAGCAGATAGCCGAGGCCCCTTAGCGAGCGCGGAGCCACCGAGGGTAGCTCCCCGTAGCAGTCCTCCAGCAGAGCCCGTGCAGCCGGGGCCTCAGGCCGGCTGGGTGATGGTACGTAGAAAGCATAGTCCTAGATCCCAGCCCACAGGTCACTACCAACCCGTCTGCGTTTCTAACAGATTTCCCCCGCTCAGCGACACAGCCGCTGAGAAGCCAACTCTGGTAATTGGCAAAAAACAATGTCGGACTCCGTAATTTTCTCTGGTCCCCTCCACGATTTCACCAGTGACGACATGTTTAGCCGCATGCGGTCATTCAACCGCTGGCTGCCTAGGTGGTGTCCAGAAAACGATGTGAGCTACATCGATAATTGGCAAACATTTTGGGGAAAACCTGGTCTGATCTGGAGAGACGGCATCCATCCCACTTTGGATGGAGCAGCTCTTCTTTCTAGGAATCTGGCCGAATTTATCAGTTCTCCAAAACTCTGACAACCCAGTGTTCAGACCAGGAAGCAGGGTCGTAGTTTAACACTCCTCTCTGCAGCTTCTGTACTGCTACCCACACATTACCCTATTAAGACACTGTCTCGCCCACTGCCAAAATTGAATAGATTAAAAAATATTCTGAAAGGAGGAAATCAGGAAAATCTCATAAAAATAAACACAATTCAATTAATCACAAAATAAAACAATTAAATGTGGCCTACTGAACATAAGATCTTTCTCCTCAAAGACATTGCTAGTTAGTGACCTGATTTCTGATGATAGGATTGATTTATTTTGCAGAAACCTGGCTGCAGCAAGAGGATTATGTTACTATAAATGAGTCAACTCCTACTAATTATTAAAATTTTCACATTCCTCGAAATACCGGGCGAGGAGGAGGATGCAGTTTTATCTGATTTAGTGTTAAATACAGATAAAGTTATTATAGTGGGGGATTTTAACATGTTGACACTGAAAGTGAAATATAGCCTTTAATGCTATCTTAGACTCAACTGGCTTTGCTCAAAACATTAACAAACCTACCCACTTCATTCTTCATTCTCTGGACCTTGTGCTGACATATGGCATTGAGTATAAAGACATAACAATATTTTCTCATAACCCTGTCCTGTCTGACCATTTTTTAATAACCTTTGAGTTTAATTTAACTGAGTACTCCACACCTGAAGGAAAATTTCATTATAGTAGATCATTATCAGACGATGCTATAACAACCTTTAAAGAATCTGGTCCACTTTTAATTTCCTCATTATCACAGAAAAACACAGTGGAGGGCAATAATTTTGTTTCTTCCCCTTCACAAATTGATTATCTTGTTCATAGTGTTACATCATCATTGCGTGGTGCATTAGACAATGCAGCCCCCTTGAAAAAGAAGGTAATTATTCATAGGAGGCAGGGTCCTTGGTTTAATTTAGATCTGCGTACTTTAAAGCACAATGTTAGAAAATTGGAGAGAAAATGGCGCTCTACACACCTAGAGGATTCCTACTTAATCTGGAAAAATAGCCTACTGTTGTATAAAAAGACACTTCGCCAAGCCAGAACAGCTTATTTCTCATCATTAATAGAAGAGAACAAGAATGATCCTAAGTTTCTCTTTAGTACAGTTGCTAAACTTACACAGAGTCATAGCTATGTTGAGCCATCCATTCCTTTAGCTCTTAGCAGTCATGACTTTACGGTATTCTTCTTAAATAAAATTGATTCTATTAAAAATAAAATCTTTGACATACTCCCGAAGATGATTACTTCATCCTCAGCGAGTGAGACAACATTGGACATTACTGTAGAACCTGATTTGTGTTTGGACTGTTTTGATCCTGTGGAGCTTCCTGAGTTATCAGAAATATTAGCTTCATCTAAACCTTCAACTTGTTGTTAGACCCAATCCCAACCAAATTATTTAAGGAAGTGTTCCCTCTGATTACCAGCTCCATTTTAGGTATGATTAATCTATCTTTAGTGAATGGATATGTACTACAGGCTTTTAAGGTAGCTGTAATTAAACCTTTACTTAAGAAACCTTCGCTTGATCGAGATGACTTGAAAAATTATAGACCTATATCTAATCTTCCATTCTTATCTAAAATTCTTGAGAAAACAGTTTTTAATCAAATGTGTGAGCATTTACACAGCAATGACCTGTTTGAAGAGCTTCAGTCAGGCTTCAGAGCCCATCATAGCACTGAAACAGCTCTGCTGAAAGTCACTAATGATATTCTTATGGCCTCAGATAATGGACTTGTGTCTGTACTGGTTCTGTTAGATCTCAGTGCTGCATTTGATACAGTCAAACATAATATTCTCTTAAAAAGGCTGGAATATGCTGTAGGGATCAGGGGAACAGCGCTAGACTGGTTTAAATCTTATCTGTCTGACATATTCCAGTTTGTTCATGTAAATGATTAATTATCTTTTAACTCCAGGGTTAATTGTGGAGTACCACAGGGTTCAGTACTTGGGCCAAGTCTCTTTACTATGTACAGGGGTTGGACAATGAAACTGAAACACCTGGTTTTACACCACAATAATTCATTAGTATGGTGTAGGGCCTCCTTTTGTGGCCAATACAGTCTCAATTCGTCTTGGGAATGACATATACAAGTCCTGCACAGTGGTCAGAGGGATTTTAAGCCATTCTTCTTGCAGGATAGTGGCCAGGTCACTACGTGATACTGGTGGAGGAAAACATTTCCTGACTCGCTCCTCCAAAACACCCCAAAGTGGCTCAATAATATTTAGATCTGGTGACTTGGCAGGCCATGGGGGATGTTTCAACTTCACTTTCATGTTCATCAACCATCTTTCACCAGTCTTGCTGTGTGTATTGGTGCATTGTCATCCTGATACACGGCACCGCCTTCAGGATACAATGTTTGAACCATTGGATGCACATGGTCCTCAAGAATGCTTCGGTAGTCCTTGGCAGTGACGCGGCCATCTAGCACAAGTATTGGGCCAAGGGAATGCCATGATCTGGCAGCCCAAACCATCACTGATCCACCCCCATGCTTCACTCTGGGCATGCAACAGTCTGGGTGGTACGCTTCTTTGGGGCTTCTCCACACCGTAACTCTCCCGGATGTGGGGAAAACAGTAAAGGTGGACTCATCAGAGAACAACACATGTTTCACATTGTCCAGAGCCCATGATTTGCGCTCCTTGCACCATTGAAAGCGACGTTTGGCATTGGCATGAGTGACCGAAGGTTTGGCTATAGCAGCCCGGCCGTGTATATTGACCCTGTGGAGCTCCCGACGGACAGTTCTGGTGGAAACAGGAGAGTTGAGGTGCACATTTAATTCTGCTGTGATTTGGGCAGCCGTGGTTTTATGTTTTTTGGATACAATCCGGGTTAGCACCCGAACATCCCTTTCAGACAGCTTCTTCTTGCGTCCACAGTTAATCCTGTTGGATGTGGTTCGTCCTTCTTGGTGGTATGCTGACATTACCCTGGATACCGTGGCTCTTGATACATCACAAAGTCTTGCTGTCTTGGTCACAGATGCACCAGCAAGACGTGCACCAACAATTTGTCCTCTTTTGAACTCTGGTATGTCACCCATAATGTTGTGTGCATTTCAATATTTTGAGCAAAACTGTGCTCTTACCCTGCTAATTGAACCTTCACACTCTGCTCTTACTGGTGCAATGTGCAATCAATGAAGACAGGCTACCAGGCTGGTCCAATTTAGCCATGAAACCTCCCACACTAAAATGACAGCTGTTTCAGTTTCATTGTCTAACCCCTGTATATGCTTCCAATAGGTCAAATTATCAGGCAGCATAGGATCAATTTTTACTGTTACGCTGATGATACTCAGCTTTATTTATCCATAAATCCTGATGAACCGAACCAGTTAGATAGACTACAAGCATATCTTGAAGATATAAAAACTTGGATGACTTTAAATTTTCTGCTTCTAAATTCAGACAAGACAGAAGTTGTCGTCTTTGGACCAGAGTCTTTAAAAAAGAAACTGTTTAGTCAATCAATTAACCTGGATGGCATTAAATTGACCTCCGGTAATAAAGCAAAAAACCTTGGTGTTATTTTTGACCAGGACATGTCATTTAAATCCCATATTAAACAGGTTTCTAGGATTTCCTTCTTTCATCTCCAAAACATTGCCAACATTAGAAATATCCTATCCAGGAGTGACGCTGAAAAACTAGTCCATGCAATTGTTACTTCAAGGCTGGACTATTGTAATTCTTTACTATCAGGATGTCCACAAAATGCAGTTAAAAGCCTTCAGCTGATTCAAAATGCTGCAGCAAGAGTTCTGATGAAAATTAAAAAGAGAGATCCTATTTCTCCTATTTTAGCTTCCCTTCATTAGCTCCCTGTTAAGTCCAGAATAGAATTTAAAATTCTCCTCCTCACATATAAAGCCCTTAATGATCTAGCTCCATCATACATCAGATATCTGATTGTTCCATATGTTCCTAACAGGGCACTTCGTTCTCAGACTGCAGGTTTACTGGTGGTTCATAGAGTCTCTAGAAGTAGAATGGGAGGCAGATCCTTTAGTTATCAGGCTCCTCTCCTGTGGAACCATCTCCCGGTTTTGGTCCGTGAGGCAGACATCCTGTCGAACGCCTCGAAACGACTAAAGGAGCTACATCCATTAACATTTACTTTTCCTTCCCATAGAAAGTACTCCTGGATCAGTGCTTCTTTGTTCTCTTTGGTGTCTCTGCTCTGTTTTCTCTAACCCCCAGTCGGTCGTGGCAGATGGCCGCTCACACTGAGCCTGGTTCTGCTGGAGGTTTCTTCCTGTTAAAAGGAGTTTTTCCTCTCCACTGTCGCTACATGCATGCTCAGTATGAGGGATTGCTGCAAAGTCAACGCCAGTGACTGTCCACTGTCTCTACATGCTCATTCAGGAGGAGTGAATGCTACAAATCTCTGACTGGATGCAATCTGCTGGGTTTCCTTAGACAGAAAAACTTTTTTATCCAATTTGAATAAATAACTAACTCTGACTGCACTGTTCAATGATTAGGATTAATTGGAATGTATGTACCTGACTTTTGTGTAGTGCCTTGAGACAACGTGTTGTGAATTGGCGCTATATAAATAAAACTGAATTGAATTGAATTGAATTATATGTTTCTTCAGTGTATGCAGCTTCAAGGGGCACTGGTAGGCTCACTTTCTTCAGGACACAGGTCTGAAACAGAAAGGAAATCATTACATACTGGACACCACAGACAGTTTGGTACAGATGGAAAGAAACAATTACCTGTAGTTTCTGGAAAATAGAAATCTGGCAAGAGGTTGAGACATTTGGCCTGTTTTCTCAAAATCTCTTGATCAGAGGGATCCAGTTTTCCTGTCTTTGCTGAAGTTTATGGACGGAGAAGATGGACCTCTGTCACCGCATCATCTGACCAGAGGCCACACTCAGCGCATGTCTCCAGAAACCCCCCAACATGCTCATAAGCAGTGGAGTTAAAGTGAACTATTAAAGACAGAGCAGAAGGTTGACATTTTGTAAGCACCACTAGAATTTGCTGGTTACAGCCCAATAAGCACTGTTATCTACTTACAGATCACCTTGGTAGAGTTTGTTGAAGAGCTGGAATTACCAGTCCCATGAGCACATTTTCCTTCAGTGTCAAAGAGAATAAAAAAGAACATAAACATAAAAAGTTTAAGATAATACTCTGCTGCAGTTATTTCCAAAGGATTACAGCTTACATTTTGTCCACATAGTGCAAGGTGAATTCATCTGCATCAGGTATGGGGGAGATTTTAACCTGGGAGCTAATGGAGATTTTGTGTGCTTTCAGGTCCCCTTCACTGTCAGGTGTTGCAGCATACCATATCCATTTTCCATAAACCTAGATGTAAATAAGAACAGTTATTTTTCAGAAAAACCTCAACCCAAAATAGGGTTTCATAATGACAATCATAATGTGTTTTTTTCAAACCACAATACTTTGACATAAAAGTAATCAGTCTGAGTCAGTGAGTTCAAGTAATTCTCCTGTTACTTGTGTTTATACACTGTTTATCTTTGGAAATTTTGATATGTCAGCCTTTTTGTCCAAAATAACTTGATTCTGCTGTACACTGTCACACAGCAAAGCTTACCTTGCTTCGGTCCTCCAGAGGTTTAATCAGTTCATCACAGCCTGGATCAGATGCAGCAGCCAGAGAGTAGAGAGCCAGCTAAGGGAAGAAAAACTGAGCAAACATGGTGAGATGTTGAATGGAAGTCAAGTGGATGCTGCTGCAAGGACAGGACAACTGAGCTCTTTCAGGAGGGCCTGGATAAATCTAAGAGACAATATGTTACGTAACAGAGTGAAATGAGGGTCTCCAATTGGTGGGCTGGTTAGTAATGGGGCTGTGTGATATAATCACAGCTAAGCTGTGCATTCATTTTGGTCTTGTATTGCACTCATGTGGAGTTCTTTGCAACTGAGACTGTGGGATGAACATTAATGTAACTTTACTTTTCAGAGTGCAAAATTTATGGAGACCAGAATCTAAATACATCGTGCAGTCTTTAAAACTAAAAGCTTTACTTTGTGTAATTCAATGCCCGGTGTACTATTCTTCAGGGCTCACTGAGGGTTATAAAAATTCTAAAATATGAAAAAAACCTTATTTAGTCTTTCTCAACAATGTAGCCGTTTAAGTATCTTTAGCATCTTTTTGGTGCGTGGATGAGGGAGTGTGGTAGTAAACCGAAAAAACTCTTAATTGGTATGTGAGTTTTAAAGTGTCATTATAAAACCAACTGGTTTGTCTAATACTCCTCCTGTTTGGACAACAAATACCTCTACTTACAAAGCACAGAGTTGTCAGAGTCAGAAAGTCACTGAGAGGCCACTATTAAATCTATTCATGACTTAAAAAATATGGTCAAAAGTAAATTGCGTGCTGAAACTTGCTAACCATAAAAGCTAGCATAAACTTTAGCCAATAAAAACTTTTACCCTAATACAAACCAGAGGTTAGTGGAATTGAGGAAAAGGAGACCAGGTGACCTATCATAACAGAGAATGTTCTGTCCATTAAATAGGACCTAAACCACTCAAGCACCAAAATGGTGACACAGTCTACTGATCAACACTGAGGGAGTGTACATCCCTTGCACGGGTGTACAAGATATAAAACTACATGTGACCTTTCAAGGCTGCTTCGTCACTTTGATCACCGGTCGGATCCAGGACGGGAGGCTTAGCTCTGATCTCTGCAACCATTCCTGTGCCTTATTTAGATTAAACGTATAATACTGTTTGAGAGTCATTCCTTTCAGAGAAAACAGTAGGGACATTTCTGGGGAAAGGTCCAACTGGTGTGGTAGCTCAGACAATCTGAACCTTTTGTCGTCATGTAGTGCATCAAAAAGAAACTGAAAAGCCACACAACAATGTACCAATAAAACAATCCGAACATCAGATTTAACCAGCCAACAACAAAACAGTAAAGCTGCAAATCTGTTCTGTGCATGAAAGCAACAGGTTGGAGAAATAATTTAAATATTGGAGAGTTGTGTGTGCACATTTTGGCACATGTGGCTGGCTGGAGTGTAATAAAGGATAAAAATGGGAGGACAATGGTAAGAAAAAAAAAGCAAAACCAGCTGCATAGTGCATGGAAAGTCTGTGAAGAAATTTATAGGAACCATTACTTTAACCCATTTTCCTCACAAAACGGCAGCTACAGGTCTTCACTTCTGCTTTATAAAGTAACCTTTTGAACCTAAAAGGCTCGTCACCAAATATCATGCAGTACTGCTTAATCTCAAGTTATGTGAGACAAAACCGTAAAGTTTAAAGAGCTGAACTCTTCCTGCTAAAGAGATTAAGGTCCCCCCTCCCCAAAAGTCCTTTAGAGAACCTCAGGACTACAAACAGTTTAATTACCAATGTACTGCATGTATAAATTTATATAGCTGGTTTCCACCACATGTCAAAAGTCCATACTTTCAGTTTTTGGCTAGCCAATATAAATACATAAGCTTTAAAATTTACAGCAGAATAGTTGTGCACAATACACAGATTGATGAATTGACACTAGACAATTTCACAGGGCATCAAGTCCAGACAAACTCATTCGTCCTGGTTTCTGAAATGTGTAGGAGCCCTGAGAGCATTAGGTATATCCCCTGCTGATTTGATGAAATAATTTCCGTAGGAATAATAAACCCACTACCCACCCATTACCAAATCAACCACTTTCAAATCTTGGAACTCTTCCCAAAAAAAATTTTTACTCACGACTTCCTCGCTCTGAAAACATGTCACTAATAATTTCTGTCTACATGCGTCAGTAAAGTTTTCTCTTGAAAAACATTAAACACATGGTTTGCAGCAGACTACATAGTTTATTTCCAAACAAGTTATGCTTCAGGGAGCCGACTAAGAAATCACATCTGAATGCCGATTAGTTTTAAAGAGGACAGGAACAGCAGGTTTGAATAGCAGAATGAAGACGATAACTTGGGTTTCCTCTATTGGTCTTCAGAGTTTCCGTCTGTGGGGGCTGTGGTAGGTTCCTTTTCTTCAGGACACAGGTCTGAAACAAAGGAAGTCAAGCCATTACATACTGGTATTATAGACAGCCAAGTACACAGATAAAGATCTAAATGTTACCTGTAGTTTCCAGAAAATAGAAATTAGGCAAGAGGTTTAGACACTTTGCCTGCTTCTTGAAAACCTCAAGATCAGAAGCATCCAGTTTTCCAGTCTTTGCTGAAGGTAAAGATTATTGAAATAAAAAAAGGTTTTAAATTGGTAAAAAAAAAAAACAATTTGTTGTTTGAGATGAATGACTACAAGTAGAGAATTGAATAAATATACAGGAAACTCACAGAAGATGTAGAGGTTTCTGCTTTTTCTAGTCTCCCCGTTCCCTTTGGCCACCGAGTCATCTGTCCACAGCATGCAGTCAGCGCACGTCTCCAAAAAGCGCCCAATATGCTCGTGTGTGGTGGAGTTATAGTAAACTAGACCAGATGAAACGCAACATTAACATTTTTTGCTAGTAGTGGTTTAATAGACTGAAGCAGGGAGCGATGGCAGCTACTTACAGATCACCTTGGTCGCGTTTCCTGATGTGCTGGAATTAAGGGTTCCACAAACACATTTTCCTTCACTGCCAAAGACAATAAGTATTATATGCACTTTAAAATGTTATTTTAATGAACTAGTCATCCTAATGGAAATGAGGAATTTCTGAATGCATTTACATTTTTTCCATGTAGTGCATACTGAATTCATCACTGTCAGGTATGGCGGCAAGTTTAACCCAGAAGCTGTTCAAAATTTCTTTTGCCTTCAGGTTGCGTTCACCGTTTGATGCTAAAGCATGCAATACCCATTGTCCATAAATCTGCAAAGACAACAAAACTTAATTCCCCTTTTCAGAAAAAACACGTTGTGTTGGTTTGTTAAGTTATGACAACACATAACTCCGAGGTAAAATATATTTGCTCGATTGTTGATTTGGATTTTAACTTGATCAGTGCATGTCAGTACTTGCCTTGCTACAGTCCTCCAGAGGTTTGATCAGTTCATCACAGCCTGGATCAGACGCAGCAGCCAGAGAGTAGAGAGCCAGCAAAGCAAAGCAAAACTGAACAAACATGGTGAGATGTTGAATGGAAGTCAAGTGGATCCTGCTGCAAGGACAGGACAATTGAGCTCTTTCAGGCAGGCCTAGATGAAGACCAGGAGACAATACGTCACAAAACAGACGTTTGATGTGGGCGGGCTGTAGAGAAATTGGATAGTGCGATATAATTATTCAACCTGCACACAGATCTAATGCCAGGTACCTCATCTCTCCATATTGACTTGATCCAAATTATTCATTTTTAAATCACAGTAAGGTTTACCAAAACCTTGCTGTAGAGGACAATCTTTTAGAACCAACTAGGACTAAAACCCAGCACAAAGCTGAATAACTTGGTTGAAGGCTTTGTTCCATGACTTAAATAATTGTCCACATGTCATGTGTACAGTACACAGGAACTTTTCACAGAACAATGCTTAAATGTTGCATAAAGCTTGCATTGACAATTTGCCAGGGACATTTTAACCCAAGCAGCAATTTAATGAGTTCGGCCAACTGTACATTATTATATCAGCTCGGGACCCCTTGCTTCAAACTGGCTGCACTAAACAGACTCAGAACGTTTGATATTCCAGTTTTTTTTAAGTTATGGATCCAAGCAAATATTGAATCTGAGGTTTTGCAAAAGCTTTAATACACCGGTGATACTTCAGCTGTATGGACCGGTCTGAGAAACCTGACTGCCTACAGGAGCCCCCCCACCCTTCCTGAACAGAATCCTCGCCTGGCCAACCGTCTAAATGGTTTCTACTGCAGACATGATAGGAAGCCGTTCACGCCTCAAATCATCTCCACATCCCATTCAGGAACAAGTTCTTTCCACAAAGCTACCAACCCCCTTCATTCAGATCCTCTGCCTGCACTAAAGATCTCCGAGGACGATGTAAACAGGCTCTTTCAGCACATGAAAACAAAGAAAGCTGGAGGACCTGATAACGTCTCCCCATCATGCCTGTGCAAATCAACTCACTCCGATCTTCAACAAGTCACTGGAGAAGTGCGAGGTCCCCTCCTGCCTCAAATGATCCACCATCATCCCGGTGCCCAAGAAACCCACCATCCTAGGATTAAATGACTACAGGCCTGTAGCCCTGATGTCTGTGGTCATGAAATCCTTTGAGCGGCTGGTGTTTAAGCACCTGAAAGACTTCACAGGCCCCCTGCAGTTTGCTTATCGAGCAAACAGGTCAGCAGATGATGCTGTTAACTTAGGTCCACACTTCATCCTGCAACACCTCGACCACCCAGGATCCTGTTTGTAGACTTCAGCTTGGCCTTCAACACCATCATACCAGACATCCTCCACCAGAAGCTCACCCACGTCAACGTCCCAGCCTCCACTTGTCAGTGGATCAACAGCAGCAGGTGAGACTGGGGAGCATCCTCTCCCGAACCAGATCAACAAGTACTGGTGCCCCCCAGGGGTGTGTTCTATCCCCACTCCTTTTCTCCCTGTAAACAAATGACTGCACCTCAGCGGACTCGTCCGTGAAACTCCTGAAGTTTGCAGACGACACCACTGTCATTGGTCTGATCCTGGACGGTGATGAGTCTGCATACAGACAGGAGGTGGATCGCCTGATACACTTGTGTAGTCAGAACTGCCTGGAACTCAACCCACTCAAGACTGTGGAAATGGTGGTGGACTTTCAGAGAACACCATCCCCATACACTCCCCTCACCATCCTCAGCACCGTGTCAGCTGTGGACCACTTCAGGTTCCTAGGAACCACCATCTCTGAGGACCTGAGATGGTCCTCACACAGACACTGTACTTCCTGAGGCAACTCAAGAAGTACAACCTTCCCCAGGAGCTGCTGGTCATCTTCTACACTGCCATCATTCAATCTGTCCTGTCTTCATCCATCTCAGTGTGGTTTGGCTCATCCACAAAACAGGACAGGTCCAGACTGCAACGAATAATCAGGACTGCAGAGAGAAGGGTCAGGAAAAGAGCCTCAAAAATCTCTGCAGACCCCACACACCCTGCACATAAACTGTTTCGAGTTTTACCTTCAGGCTGCCGCTACAGAGCACTGTTCACTAAAACCAGCCACCACAAAGTTTCTTCCTCCAGGCTGTTTCTCTGTTGAACATTCCATAGAATACAAAACAGCATACAGATGTTGCAAACGCACCTTTTTATTTATACATGTATATTCTGTAATGCAAAAACAAAAACCAGAGAGCAAAGTATACCCGAGTCAAATTCCTTATCTGGATGTACGAACTTGACAATAAAGCCGATTCTGAATATTTCTAAATTTTTCTGATCCGTACCAATATTTAGACATTCAGCTGAATATCCTAATTGCATAATTTATTCTAACATTTTCTGACCATTTGTAAGAAAGCAGGATAATTTTTTTTACATTTGTATGATCTATCAAGAAGACTGACTAACAAAAAACATGCTACCTGGCTAATTAGTTATGAAAAAAATACATCAATACAGAAACCACAAAATATCCTTGATCTGTGGAAACAGAACTGTTCTTTGGCCTGACAGTAATACTCTCTTTTCTGAAGCAATTAAATCTGGAATAAATAATCAAGAGGCATTTTAGCTTAAGTAACATTTTAAAAAAAGGCATTGAATATATTTAAATCAAGATGAGCTGAACGCACACCCTGCTGGTCAGGGATCCAAATTAGAGGAAACAAGACCTTAAAGAAACAGAAGGGATTCTCAATTTATTCATTTTATTGTAAAGCTACACTGAGGTAACCATCACAATACCTTTGACCTGATAAGTATGAAAATGATGAAAGATTCATAGTTGGATTCTCTTTTGCATACATTTGTAATCTAAAAGCATAAATAGTCAAATGAAGACAGAAATCCATTTAGATTGACGGTGTGTCACACACACACGTTAATTAGAGGTCCAGAAACAAAGCTGATGAAATCAATCAACATATCATTGGCAGGTTGTTTGAGAGTTGTGTACCAGTTGATTGCACATTGCTCACATATGATTAAATGTCGTTTCTACATGTAAGCAATGACCTGTATTTTACATGGAATGAATGCATAAACCAGTATATTGCTTACATGCCAACACAAAAACATGACACTTCCAGTTTCAGCAAATGTTAATTCAGTTACCTGTTCTGTTTACTACAGTAGTTTCTCTTTAGATCAGTGTTTCTCCACCCAGGTCCTCAGGGCCCACTGTTCAGCTCCTACAGACCTGACTTAAATATATAGGTGATTTACAGGCTTCTCCAGCCTTTTGGACAAACAGGAGGTAATGTAATCATTTGAATCAGGTGTGCTGGAGCAGGGACATTTCTAAGACACGAAGGACAGCTGGCCCTGAGGACCAGGGTTAAGAAACCCTGCGTCTAGATCTCATTAGCCAATAAGAAGCAAAGTTACTCAAACGGGTAGAAAGTGCTGTTGACCAAGAGGGCCAAAAACACATAAAACTGACTTATTATTTAATACACTATTAAACTGTTTGCCCTTTGGTTAAACAATTTAATGCAACAAATGCATAAGATTAAATATATTGCGTACCTGCAAACAACAGAAAGTGTAAATAACATGTGATACTTTGTTGGCCATCAAATGCTAATCATGTCCATTTGCAGTGCGTTCCTAGGCTTTAATGTCTCTAACGGCAATGTTTAAATGAAAATAGCTAAAACAATGTTTATAGGTTTGAAATTTCTATTTCTTGCAGTGTAAGGAATTAACTGAACACATAAAGCACATAGTACCGGATTTGCACCCAACTAGAGACAGTTTTTTATCAAACAAGTTGAAAGTTTCTGGAAAACAGAAATCTGGCAAGAGGTTGAGACATTTGACCTGTTTTCTCAAAATCTCTTGATCAGAGGGATCCAGTTTTCCTGTCTTTGCTGAAGTTTATGGAAGGAGAAGGTGGACATTATTTTAATATCTAGTCCAAAAACGTCTGCCTTTGATATTTAGCAAATAAATTGTTGCAAAAAAAAAACTAAATGCTGAAAAATAAAAATGAGACTTTGCATTGGGTGGGCTGGTTAGTAATGGGGCTGTGTGATATAATCACAGCTAAGCTGTGCATTCATTTTGGTCTTGTATTGCACTCATGTGGAGTTCTTTGCAACTGAGACTGTGGGATGAACATTAATGTAACTTTACTTTTCAGAGTGCAAAATTTATGGAGACCAGAATCTAAATACATCGTGCAGTCTTTAAAACTAAAAGCTTTACTTTGTGTAATTCAATGCCCAGTGTACTATTCTTCAGGGCTCACTGAGGGTTATAAAAATTCTAAAATATGAAAAAAACCTTATTTAGTCTTTCTCAACAATGTAGCCGTTTAAGTATCTTTAGCATCTTTTTGGTGCGTGGATGAGGGAGTGTGGTAGTAAACCGAAAAAACTCTTAATTGGTATGTGAGTTTTAAAGTGTCATTATAAAACCAACTGGTTTGTCTAATACTCCTCCTGTTTGGACAACAAATACCTCTACTTACAAAGCACAGAGTTGTCAGAGTCAGAAAGTCACTGAGAGGCCACTATTAAATCTATTCATGACTTAAAAAATATGGTCAAAAGTAAATTGCGTGCTGAAACTTGCTAACCATAAAAGCTAGCATAAACTTTAGCCAATAAAAACTTTTACCCTAATACAAACCAGAGGTCAGTGGAATTGAGGAAAAGGAGACCAGGTGACCTATCATAACAGAGAATGTTCTGTCCATTAAATAGGACCTAAACCACTCAAGCACCAAAATGGTGACACAGTCTACTGATCAACACTGAGGGAGTGTACATCCCTTGCACGGGTGTACAAGATATAAAACTACATGTGACCTTTCGAGGCTGCTTCGTCACTTTGATCACCGGTCGGATCCAGGACGGGAGCCTTAGCTCTGATCTCTGCAACCATTCCTGTGCCTTATTTAGATTAAACGTATAATACTGTTTGAGAGTCATTCCTTTCAGAGAAAACAGTAGGGACATTTCTGGGGGAAAAGGGCCCAACTGGTGTGGTAGCTCAGACAATCTGAACTTTTGTCGTCATGTAGTGCATCAAAAAAAAACTGAAAAGCCACACAACAATGTCCCAATAAACAATCCGAACATCAGATTTAACCAGCCAACAACAAAACCAGTAAAAGCTGCAAATCTGTTTTCTGTGCATGAAAGAAATTTGGGAGAAAAAATTTAAAATTGGGGGAGTTGTGGTGTGCACTTTTGGGCACATGTGGCTGGCTGGATGGTAATAAAGGAAAAAAAGGGGAGGACAATGGTAAAAAAAAAGAAAAACCAGCTGCATAGTGCATGGAAAAGTCTGTGAAGAAATTTATAGGAACCATTATTTTAACCCATTTTCCTCACAAAACGGCAGCTACAGGTCTTCACTTTTCTTTTTTAAAAAGTAACCTTTTTAAACCTAAAAGGCTCTCACCAAATATCATGCAGTACTGCTTAATCTCAATTTATGTGAGACAAAACCGTAAAGTTTTAAAAAGAGCTGAACTCTTCCGGCTAAAGAGATTTAAAGGTCCCCCCCCCCCAAAAGTCCTTTAGAGAACCTCAGGACTACAAAAAGTTTAATTACCAATGTACTGCATGTGAAAAAAAATTTATATAGCTGGTTTCCACATGTCAAAAATCCATACTTTCAGATTTTTGGCTAGCCAATATAAATACATAAGCTTTAAAAATTTACAGCAGAATAGTTTGTGCACAATACACAGATTGATGAATTGACACTAGACAATTTCACAGGGGGCATCAAGTCCAGACAAATCTTTCGTCCTGGTTTTCTGAAATGTGTAGACCCTGAGAGCATTAGGTTAATCCCCTTTGCTGATTTGAAATAATTTCCGTAGGAATAATAAACCCCTACCCACCCATTCCAAATCACCCTTTTCAATTTTGGAACTCTTCCCCAAAAAAAAAATTTTTAACTCACGACTTCCCCCCTTGAAAACATGTCACTAATAATTTCTGTCTACATGCGTCAGTAAAGTTTTATCTTGAAAAAACATTAAACAAATGGTTTTTTTGCAGCAGACTACATAGTTTATTTCCAAACAAGTTTGCTTCAGGGGAGCCGACTAAGAAAATCACATCTGAATGCCGATTAGTTTTTAAAGGACAGGAACAGCAGGTTTGAATAGCAGAATGAAGACGATAACTTGGGGTTTCCCTCTATTGGTCTTCAGAGTTTTCCGTCTTGGGGGCTGTGGGGGTTTTCCTTTTCTTCAGGACCGGGGTCTGAAAAAAAGGAAGTCAAGCCATTACATACTGGTTTATAGACAGCCAAGTACACCTAAAGATCTAAATGTTACCTGTAGTTTCCAGAAAATAGAAATTAGGCAAGAGGTTTAGACACTTTGCCTGCTTTTAAAAACCCAAAATCAAAAAGCACCTTTTTTCCCAGTCTTTTGCTGAAGGTAAAGATTTTTGAAAAAAAAAAGGTTTTAATTTGTAAAAAAAAAATTTTTTTTGGGTTTTTGAGATGAATGACTACAAGTAGAGAATTAAAATAAAAAACGGAAACTCACAGAAGATGTAGAGGTTTTTTTGCTTTTTCTAGTCTCCCCGTTCCCTTTGGCCACCGAGTCATCTGTCCCAAGCATGCAGTCAGCGCACGTCTCCAAAAAGCGCCCAATATGCTGTGTGTGGTGGAGTTATAGTAAACTAGACCAGATGAAACGCAACAAAATTAACATTTTTTTCTAGATTTGGTTTAATAGACTGAAGCAGGGAGCGATGGCAGCTACTTACAGATCACCTTGGTCGCGTTTCCCTGATGTGCTGGAATTTAAAGGGTTTTCCCCAAACACATTTTTCCCTTCACTGCCAAAGACAATAGTATTATATGCACTTTAAAATTTATTTTAATGAAATAGTCATCCTAATGGAAAAAGAGGAATTTTTGAATGCATTTACATTTTTTTTCCATGTAGTAAAATGAATTTATCACTGTCAGGTATGGCGGCAAGTTTAACCCCGAAGCTGTTCAAATTTCTTTTGCCTTCAGGTTGCGTTCACCGTTTGATGCAAACCATGCAATACCCTGTCCATAAATCTGCAAAAAAAACAAAAACTTAATTCCCCTTTCAGAAAAAACACGTTGTGTTGGTTTGTCAAGTTATGACAAAACATAAATCCAGGTAAAATATATTTGCTCGATTGTTGATTTGGATTTTAAATTGATCATGCATGTCAGTACTTGCCTTGCTACAGTCCCCCAGAGGTTTGTCCCCTTCATCACAGCCTGGATCAGACGCAGCAGCCAGAGAGTAGAGAGCCAGCAAAGCAAAGCAAAACTGAACAAACATGGTGAGATGTTGAATGGAAGTCAAGTGGATCCTGCTGCAAGGACAGGACAATTGAGCTCTTTCAGGCAGGCCTAGATGAAGACCAGGAGACAATACGTCACAAGGTTGTTTGAGAGTTGTGTACCAGTTGATTGCACATTGCTCACATATGATTAAATGTCATTTCTACATGTAAGCAATGATTTGTATTTTACATGCAATGAATGCATAAACCAGTATATTGCTTACATGCCAACACAAAAACATGACACTTCCAGTTTCAGCAAATGTTAATTCAGTTACCTGTTCTGTTTGCTACAATAGATTCTCTTTAGATCAGTGTTTCTCCACCCAGGTCCTCAGAGCCCACTGTTCAGCTCCTACAGACCTGACTTAAATATATAGGTGATTTACAGGCTTCTCCAGCCTTTTGGACAAACAGGAGGTAATGTAATCATTTGAATCAGGTGTGCTGGAGCAGGGACATTTCTAAAACACGAAGGACAGCTGGCCCTGAGGACCAGGGTTAAGAAACCCTGCGTCTAGATCTCATTAGCCAATAAGAAGCAAAGTTACTCAAACGGGTAGAAAGTGCTGTTGACCAAGAGGGCCAAAAACACATAAAACTGACTTATTATTTAATACACTATTAAACTGCTTGCCTTTTGGTTAAACAATTTAATGCAACAAATGCATAAAATTACATATATTGCGTTCCTGCAAACAACAGAAAGTGTAAATAACATGTGATACTTTGTTGGCCATCAAATGCTAATCATGTCCATTTGCAGTGCGTTCCTAGGCTTTAATGTCTCTAACGGCAATGTTTAAATGAAAATAGCTAAAACAATGTTTATAGGTTTGAAATTTCTATTTCTTGCAGTGTAAGGAATTAACTGAACACATAAAGCACAAAGTACCGGATTTGCACCCAACTAGAGACAGTTTTTTATCAAACAAGTTGAAAGTTTCTGGAAAACAGAAATCTGGCAAGAGGTTGAGACATTTGACCTGTTTTCTCAAAATCTCTTGATCAAAGGGATCCAGTTTTCCTGTCTTTGCTGAAGTTTATGGAAGGAGAAGGTGGACATTATTTTAATATCTAGTCCAAAAACATCTGCCTTTGATATTTAGCAAATAAATTGTTGCAAAAAAAAAAAAAAAGACACTGAAAAATAAAAACAAGAGTTTGCATTGGGTGGGCTGGTTAGTAATGGGGCTGTGTGATATAATCACAGCTAAGCTGTGCATTCATTTTGGTCTTGTATTGCACTCATGTGGAGTTCTTCGCAACTGGGCCTGTGGGATGAACATTAATGGGACTTAACTTTTCAGAGTGCAAAATGTATGGAGACCAGAATCTTAATACACAGTGCAGTCTTTAAAACTAAAAGCTTTACTTTGTGTAATTCAATGCCCGGTGTACTATTCAGGGCTTCAGGTTTAGAAAAATTCTAAAATATGACAAAACCTTATTTAGTCTTTCTCAAAAATGTAGCCGTTTAAGTATCTTTAGCATCTTTTTGTTGTGTGAAAAACTAGAAGTCGAAAAAGAGTGGGGAGAGGTTTTCTTTTGAGTAAAAATTGTCTTTTTTTAATGGGTTTACGGTATACTTTGGATGGTAAAAAATAACTTATAACTGTAACTTCTTTGAATTGTCCCATTTAGGGTAATAAAAATACAAAAAGGACATGCAAGCATTTTGCCCTGTAAAAATTCTAATAATGTTTAAAAGATAAACATGATTTTCTATACAGGTGTGATCAATTGTCTGACTCTTCTTTCATAGTATCTTCCAAACAAGAAAAGCACAGTTTTGTTTTATTGTAGGCCTATATTTTTGATGAATATGTCATGTCATTAAAATATCTATTGTTCCTAAAATACAAGTTGTTTTTACCGAAGTGACCTAATATTGCCTTATATTGTTCCTTTTACTAAATGTAATTTCACATAGAGTACCTATGGATACAGACATATGGATATATACATGATCAACTATTATCAATGAAGATAAGGGTTCTTTGGGAGACCCCAAAGCGCTGTACACTATCATCAATCATCCACCCATTCATACACACATTCACACACTGACATTGGTAAACTACATTGTAGCCACAGGTGCCCTGGGGCAGACTGACAGAAATGAGGCTGTCATACAATCAGCGCCATAGAGCGCTTTGAACACCATCAGCTGGCAAGGTGGGTCTTGCCCAAGGACACAACGACTGAGACGGACAGAGCGGGGGTTCGAACCCCTACTACCGTCGCCACTGTCACCCCCAAGAAAGGGAGGATAGGTGTGATATGTTCATGTTAGATAGTTAATAAGCAGGCAAAAAAGAGGGAGAATTGGGAGTGACCAGTAGATAGATTTGGAGGTTATCTGCAAAGAGATGAAAAGACAGATTATGGTGTGCAATAACAGGTCCTAAAGGCAGCATGTATAATAAGAACAGCACAGGCCCCAGAATCGATCCCTGTGGCACATGTTAAGGGAAATTTGACGTTTTCCTTTACTGCGAGTTCAACTAATCTGAAAAGAAGACTTAGATTAAAATACTCAGACCAAGTTTGATTAAATGCAAGCTATATTGAATAAATCATAAAAGAGTAGATTAACATAAGATGTGTGCATATAAATGACCTTTTTCGCTCTGCCAGCCTAGGGACACTCACAGGTGCATGCAGTCTGACTTCTGAACAAACAAGGGTCCTGACTTAACGGTAGACAAAGCTTATATAGAAAATGTGCCCATCTAATGACTGAAGTGGGGGTGTGGCCAGGTTTAGGAGTTGTCCCATCCATCATTGGTGTCTAGCCTCTGGTCCTGCACTCTTGACACATAAAGCTGCTTCGGATCTCCTTCAGATGGTCAGGTCCACCCCATGTTGCGCCAGCAATAACTGCTATAGATAACCTTCTGCTTATTTGCTGCACAGTCATGCTTTTTTGAAGAAGAATTACAACTTCCTGTGTCTATTTATCCCTATTCACTCTTAAAAGATATGGTTATCAGTAGAAGTTAAGCTTCTATGCCACAAAAAGGAACTGGGAAAATGCCCTTGCGACATCTGTGCATGTGAAATTAAGCTGCAGAGATTTAGGGGTTAGCCTGGGGTCATATATGAAAGGATGAGTCCATTAAACAGTACCTAAGTAACAGATGCATGGAAGTAAAAAATACTGCAGTTCAGAAGGTCAGCACACTTCCATGATATGCAACTCCTGGATATGTGGGTTGGAGGAGGGCTCTGGTAATAAACATAAAAAACTCCTAAGTGGTATGTGAGTTTCAAAGTGTCATTGTAAAACCAGATGGTTTGTCTAATACTCCTCCTGTTTGGACAGCAATAATACCTATACTCACTAAGCGCAGAGTTGACAGAGAGTCAGAAAGTCACTGAGAGGCCACTATAAAATCTATTCATGACTTAAAAAATATGGTCAAAAGTAAATTGCATGCTGAAACTTACTTACCATAAAAGCTTGCATAAACTTTAGCTAACAAAAACGTTTACCCTAACACAAACCAGAGGTCAGTGGAATTGAGGAAGAGGAGACCAGGTCACCTATCATAACAGAGAATGTTCTGTCCATTAAATAGGACTTACACCACTCAAGCTTCCCTGGAAGCCAACCTGCTGAGCCAGACGAGTGATGAGGACCGCATGGTCCACAGTATTAAAAGCTGCCGTAAGGTACAGCATCACCAGCAGAACAGATTTTTTGGCACCAGGCGACGAGAATATCATTCTGTACTTTTAATAGTGCAGATTCAGTGCTATGCTAAGATCTGAAGCCAGACAAAAATTTTTCGAACATGTTATTTTCTAGAAAGAATTGTAGTTGGATGAAAACAATCCCCTTCAGAACTTCAGACAAAAATGACAAATGGGAAACCGGGCTAAAATTAGAAAAGACTGCTGGATCTAAGCCAGGCTCTTTAAGAAGGGGCCTGACTATTTAAATCCATAGTAGCGTTGCTGTGGATCTAAAGAAGCTTCTGACAAAACACTGTTATTGAACGACAAATGTAAGGCTGCAGGTCCTGAAGGCCTGTGCAGAGCAGCTCTGTGGGATTCTGCAGCACCTCTTCAACCTTAGCCTGGCCTAGAAGAAGGTTCCAGTGTTGTGGAAGACCTCCTGTCTTGTTCCGGTACCAAAGAAAACTCATCATCAGGCCTCAATGATTAGACCATGTTGCCCTGACATCCCACATCATGAAGGTCCTAGAGAGACTCCTGTTGGCCCACATGAGTAAGTAAACAAACCATCAGGACCCCCTTCAGTTTGCTTATCGCTGTGGAGTTGGAGTTGAAGATGCCATCATACACCTGCTTCAACAAACCACTGTCATCTGGACAAAGCAAGCAGCACTGTGAAGATCATGTTCATTGTTTTCTCCAGTGATTTTTTTCACAATTCAACCTGATTTGCTTTGTCAGGAACTACAGGGGACTCAAGTGGCGGCCTCAACAATCTTCTGGATCAAAGACTACCTGACAAACAGACCACAGTTTGTGAGAGTAAAGGGTTGAGTGTCTAACCAGGTAGTCAGCAGCACAGGAGCACCACAGGGAACTGTGCTCTTGCCATTTCCTCTTACTCTGTAGACTTCCAGTACAAGACAGAGTCCTGTCATCTGCAGAAATACTCAGATGATTCTGCAGTTGTAGGATGGATCAGAGATGGACAAGAAGCTGAGTAGAGGGAGCTGGTGGACCGCTTTGTGGCATGGTGTGGAAACAATCATTTCATCTTGAACATGAATAAAACAACGGAGATGATTAAAAACTTTAAGAGAAACATAAATAGATCAAACACTATTTCCATCATGAGAGAAAAAGTGGAGGTGGTGGAGGAGTGAAAATACCTCGTATTCACCTGGACAACAACTGGAGTGGAGATGCAACTGTGAAGCCGTCTACAAGGGACAGAGCAGACTGTACTCCTTGAGGAAGCTTATAACCTTTGGTTTTTGTAGCAAGATGCTGCATATCTTCTTTAAGTCTGTTGTAGAGTGTGTGATTTCTTCTGCCATTATCTGCTAAGGGAGCAACGTCAGAGCCAGGGACAGCTCAACAAGCTGATAAAGGATGGCTCTGTTCTGGGGACTCTTCTGGAACCTCTGGAGATCATTATGCAAAGAAGGATTCTTCATATAATGAAGAACATTATGGAGAACCCTGAGCATCCTCTTCATGAGACATGAGACTTCAGATCTGCTGTAAGACAGACCGCTACAGTAGATCCTTCCTGCCTACAGCCATCATCATTTCTTTAAAGAAACCCACATAATATGAGCCACAAGTATTTTTGAATTGAATTGAATTTGAACTGAACAGTCACATACTCAACTGTGGCATTAATGTAGTTCATTAATGTATAAAATCCTTGTAGCTCAGAGTAGATTCCAGTCTGTAGCTTCAAAATATCCCTGCAGCATCATTTTAAAGGGCCAGGTTTATCATGTCAGTGTTATGTTTCACTGGTATTCCTTTGCATGGTGGCTTAATGCTATTAGTTTTAGATAAGCACTGCTTTCCGGGCTAAACAGCTAATTTGTGTTAACACAAATCACTCTTATGGTGTTTTCAGATTTTAAATACCATAAGACAAGATGAGGACCAAACAGAGCCCTGACCCGTAACTTGGAAGGAACACAACTTGGTCCAACAAACTGCACACTTGGGTCCACATCAACAAAACTATAAATAAGACAAAAATGACTAAGGGAAGAGAAGCTTTATACCAGCAAATTCAAAACCCATGAACTTCTCTGCTTATTTACAAAAACATAATACAAGAATAAAAAAGAGAAAAATGAACACATCACAAATGAAGTCCCACATAGCGTCACAAAACAGAAATGTAATCTAATTTACAAACTTATCTTCTTGTACTCCCACTTATGGCTTCAGTCTAAAACAAAAATAAGATTAAAATATCCCTTTTCAGCTGTGATGGTGGTTTATCAGTCCATTCCTCCCATTTCAGTGATTCTCAGCAGATTAATATTCAAATAATAATTACATCAAATACACATACGAGAGAGAGGAGCTACATTTGTGACCTGTACATGTTGAAACATGGGAAGGGACAGGAGCATGTTTGCACAAATATTGGCCTTTGTACATAGTGACAATCATGGGCACTGAAAAGGTGTTAAAAATGAATCAAAAACAAGCTTTTAGCTTTCTGTACCAATCATCTTTTAAAATCATACCAAAAATCACAGTTTAACCGGATGGCAATTATTTAGTAGCAATCAGTGCTTTCTGAGTTTGACATTTGCCATTTATCCTTAACATCTGTGTCTTCAGGATGTAGACTCAGGAATACTTTACATACATATTCAGAGTAGGAGAGGACAAAGAATCCACAACTAAAGGAAAAAATGCTACGACTTCTAGTTATTTTAGCTGAAAAAGAGAGAATATCTATTCTTACTGACACTTGTTCAAATATCGTACTGCAGGTATGCCATAGACAGAGTGCAAAGTCCAACACTTTGAGCCAATCACTCGTGAGTTACATCACAATAATGGTTTTCAGTTAAACAAAAAAATGGGACAAATTTACCTTGATTAGAAAGAAATAGACAAACTGCGCAGTATTACTGGCTTATAACATTTTTAAAAAACTATAACCAATTATTGTTGCTGCTCTCTTGCAAATAAATACATTTTACAAATAATCAGATCCCAAGCATAACAATCCATAACATACAGGTCAACTGGATATTTTTAAATAATAATAAAAAACAAATTAGAGGAAAACTGACAGTCTTTTGTTTAAATAAGCACTGATTGTAACTACAAAATTGTATGAAAAAAGTGTGTTAAAATCTAAATTTGGATCATTGCCGACTAATCACTGTTTTACCTCTTTTGGCGAGACAAACTGAAAGATGAGTTCAAAAATATCTGAAAACTGATCTGAAAGACATAAATAAATAAGGTAATGCAACACTGTTGGTTTCAAGGATGTAGATAACCATAGATGTTCAAAATCTCTCTTAAATAACTGCAAAAAACTGAAATAAGGCTAAGAGGCTTGTGACTGGGATGGTTTTGCACTTATGTAGTAATAAAAAAGGGATTAATCATAAAAAAGCTAAAAATATGTTTTAACAGATAAATTATTAAAACACAATTCTGGATATTCTGGCTTGTTGTCATTTTGTCATGAGTAGAATGTATTCTGTCAGAGCCACCTGCTGGATGTGCATACAGCGCTCCGTACACACCGGATGTAAATATACAGAGATTTCTCCTCTTGCTTGTTTCAGTTGGTTTCCTTAATGCAGTCTCATTGTTATAAGATGAAGAACAGATGAATGTAGCAGAGTCACAACTTTGAAGAAACAGAAGAGACATGGGCAGAAACCATGGAGGGTTTGGGGTAAATGGTGCCCAGGGCTGGCAGCTATGGCGGACGAGGAGTCACTGGCCTAAATGATGTCATTAGGTGTCTCTGCTTCATCCCGATATCCCCAAAACAGATTAATGGGCGACTGAGAAAAACCTGTTTTCCGAGTCTTTACACGCTCATTGTCATGTTTGGAGAATACTGCTGAAATAAGACAAGAAAAGAGGAGTGTAAGTGTTGCATCTCTGTGTAATAAGAAGCCTGTCAGGATTTGCCAAAATACGCTATCTTACAAAAGTACTCATACCCATTTTCACATAGTAACATTTTCACAAAACATTGTGCAATACATTTACAAATGTATTTCTTAAGGATTTTACTTGACAGATCAGCACAAAGTAGCACCTAATTATGGAGAGGGAGTAAAAAAATACTTTTTTTTTTTTTTTTTTTCAAAATAAAATCCAGTGCAACCAATTCCTTTCAGACGATACCTTATCACTATATAGAACCCAATTGAATAATATGATGTCAGTATAAACCCTCCTGTTCTGTGAATGCTTCAAAAGGTTTGTTGGAGAAAATTAGAGAACAAACGGCATCATGAAGACCAAGGAACACGTCAGGACAAAAGTTGTGAAGAGTTTTAAAGTTTTACAAAGCAGAATGGCCAAAAATTGAATCTGTAGCTGTGCAAAAGCAGAGACTTCAATCCACTTGCAGCTGTAATTGCAGTTTACACTGGTGCTTCAAAGGGCTTGCACAGTTTCCTAAGTCAATGATGGGACAAACGTTCTCTAAGGCAACCTAAAGGCTAAAGTCAGGAGTCGCTGAGCTTGGCAAAACAACCACGTCCTGGCGATACTAACGGTAACAAATCAAAGTGCCACATCTTATTTGTAATTCAAAGTTACTTTGCGGGTTATTGTCATCCCTGTGTGACTGCTGGGCAGCAACAGCAACATACCTTACAAAGATACATTGTTTGTAGCCTAGAGGTACAGTGCCTTGCAAAAGTATTCACCCCCTTGGTATTTTTCCATGTTCTGTTGTCTCACAACCTGGAATTAAAATGGATTGAAAGTTTGCACCATTACATTTATAGAACATGCCAACAACTTTGAAGGTGGATTTGTTTTTCTTTATTGTGAAGCAAACAACAAATATGTCAAAATAACAGAAAACCTCAGGGTGCATAAATGTTCACACCCCTAAAGTCAGTCCTTTGTAGAGCCACCTTTGTAGAGGCCTATCAAAAGCAACAGCTGCATGTTGTTTTGGATATGCCTCTTTGAGCTTGCCACATCTTGTCACTGGGATTTTTGCCCATTCCTCAAGGCAAAACTGCTCCAGCTACTTCATATTGAAAGGTTTTCACTTCTGAACAGCACAGAATATCAGTATTCTTTGGGTCATTGTCCTGCTGGAAGGTCAACCTCTGTCCCAGTCTCTATTCACAGACAGACGGACTCAAAAATATCCCTGTATTATAGCACTATTCATCTTTCCCTCAACTTGGACCAGTTTCCCAGTCCTTGCTGCTGAAAAACATTCCCACAGCACGATGCTGCCAGCCCCATGTTTTACTGTGGGAATAGTGTTCCTGGGGTAATGGGATGTGTTGGGTTTGCTATGGACACTTAAAATTTTATTCTCATGTGACCACAGCACCTTCCTCCATACATTTGGGGAGTCGCCCACATGCCTTTTGGCAAACTCAAATTGTGCGGTCTTATTTTTAAAACTAAGTAATGGCTTTTTTTCTGGCTACTCTTGCATAAAGCCCAGTTCTATGGAGTGATCGGCTTTTCATGGTCCTATGGACATATACTCCAGTCTCTGCTGTGTAGCTCTGCAACTCCTTTGGGTCTCTGTGACGCCTCTGTGATTAAAGCCCCTCTTGCCTGCACTTTGAGTTTCGGTGTGCGGCCCTCTCTTGGCAGGTTTGTTGTGGTACCATGTGCTTTCCATTTGAAAATGATGGATTTGATGGTGTTCCAGGGGAACATCTACATTTTTTCATAACTCCACCCTGACGTGTTGCATACCTCTCAACTTTGTCCCTAACTTCTTTGGAGAGCTCCTTGGTCTTGGTGTGAAGCATCTTGCTTAGTGGTGTTGCAGTATATGTGGCATTTCAGAAATGTGTATTTAAACTGACAGGTCATGTGACATTTAGATTGCACACAGGTGGACTTCATTTCATTAATCATGTGACTTCTGAAGGTAATTGGTTGCATCAGAACTTTTTAGGGGCTTCACAGCAGATACATATGCACATGCCAACTTTCAGTTTTTCCTGTTTTATTTATATATTTTTCTCATTTCACTTTACCAACTTAGGCTATTTTGTGCAGATCCATCACAAAGAATACGATTAAAAAACATTTCAATTACAGGTTGGAATGTAACAAAATAGGTAAAAAGCCTGGGTGGGGGTGGGTGGCATGGCGTTACTTTTCCAAGACATTGTAGCGTGTAAAATCAACTTCTTTTGAAAGTGATAAAAAATTTTTTACAAACATACTGTCAACTTTTTTGAAAATTATGAGAGGCAAACATCTTGAAACAATCCTGCACAATAGTAGATAACTTACACTTTCATTCTGAAATGGATTAAGGAAGTTTCCTCCCATCTCTCCATCCTCTCTGGGTGTCCCTGGTTGGTTACTCATACTTAGGTTACCAGGAGAGTTCTGTGAGCAGTAAAACATGTTTAAAGAAAACCGCAATTTCAGAAGCTAGAAAAAAAAAGCCATTTCCAGTCAGATAAACAGCTTTGCTGACCTTGGAGAGACTGTCGATATCACCTGACCCTAAAAGAGAGAGCAGTCTATGATAATCCTGCATGGATTTTATACTTTGTATGATGTAAATGTGCACAACATACAAACAACATAGAAACGGTTTTTACCTAAGGATCCATTCATGTGATGCGGCTCCATTCCAGCCATTCCCCCTAAAGGACCATCGCTACCTCCACCCATAGGAAACTGAGTCGAATGTATGCAGGAGATAAGGATGTAAAGGTAACAAAATATACATCAAAATCTGACATTATATAACATATCATAGGCATTCTTTAACACTTTACAAACTGTTGAGCACAGAAAAAAAAAAAGGGGTCTTACATTCGGTCGGCTTCCACCAGGAGGGACTGTGTTAATCATGGTGTACATGTTGTCACCAGAGTTAGTTGAATCTAACAGAACAGAGAAAGAAACCGTAAAAGGAAAGATGTTTAGCATACTTTACTAATACACATGAAGATGATAAGGCTCACCTGCTGGACTTGGCATTATTGGGGTTCCAGGTGCACCCCCTCCTCCTGGAGGTCCCTAAAATTAAAAGGTTGGTTTGACTTCATAAATAAACAACCTGCAGGTTATTCAAAGATTGCAGAACAGTCTAACCTATATTATACATACCACATAGCTGCCTGGAGATGCAGACGAGTAGGGGGTCTGGAAAAAAAATGAAGAAAAACATGAAAGTGATTTGAATAAAACGTAAAATGTTTCTAAGGCCTTTTTGTTTGAGCACTTACAGAGTTTGAGTTTGGAGGATTTGGCCAGGGTCTCCCACCACCAGGTCCCCTGCCACACACACACACACATACACACACACACACACACACACACATGTCAGTATTCTGCTTTCATACAGGCCTCACTGTTTTTGGTCAGAATTGGCAACAACAAGATGTTCTGATGCCAGAAGAAAAGGTGGTGGGAACAACAAGGAAGAAAGAACTTCAACAAAAGAAGATAAAATAGTGGAAAGGCAGCTCCCAGGTCCACAGTAAATAAGTGAAGCGAATAGAATGTGCCATTTAATTTACAATTTGAAATGCAGAGCAAGATGTGCTCAAGCAGCACTGTGTTCCTCCGTTTTATGCCAGCAGCTGTACACTGCCATAAACTTTCTCACATTTTGTCACATTACAAACACAAGCTTGACTGTATTTTATTGGAACCTTGTGTGATAGACCAACACAATGTAGAGGACAATTGGAAAGCAAAAGGAAAAACATTTTTCTTTCAGTGCCCTTTACATGCATACTCTCAAAGAAAATCCAGTGGCATCAATTGCCAAAATAGCCTAAATAAAGAGTCCAGTTCTACATTTTCCCCCAAGCCATGAATGGGACACAACAGCAATATGGAAGAAAGTGATTTGGTCAAAGGAGACCAAAACTGAACTTTTAACCAAAATGCAAAAGACCATGTGTTGAGGAAAACAAACACTGGACATCACTGTGAACTAGGTATCACCAGAGTGAGACATGGTGGTAGCAGCATCTTCCTGTGGGGATGCTTTTCTTTAGCTTGGACAGAGAAGCTGAATTGCTGAGAAAATGGATCGCACTGAATTCAGGGCAATCCTGGAAAAAAACAGACTGATAGAGCTCGAGCTATTTTGAAGAAGAATTAATGAAAATGTCAGTCTTACATCTGGTAGGGACATACTCAAAAGACCTGCTTTAGGAGCAAAATATGGCTCTATAAAGCATTGACCAAAGGCGGCTTAATGCAGATTTATGCCTCATTTTCAGATTTTATTTGAAAGAAAAAGAAAAATAATTTAGAATTTTCCTTCCTATTCACAATATTGCTCTACTTTGTGTTGGTGTATCACAAAAAAATCCAATAAAATACGCCACAATACGTTAATAAGAAGGGCATTGGAATACTTTTGCAAGGCTCTATACGTGTAGGAGTGCATTAGTAATTCAATTAATATTATGTGTTCACCACTCACATGCTCATACCAGGCATCCCAGGACCAACCAAGGCATTCAGCGGGGGTCTCATCCCACCCCCATAGTTCTTAAGAACAAAAGACAAGAAAAAAAACTCTCAAAATCACATTGCTTTGTAAAAGCTGCCCATTCAATTGTTGTCCCATACCTGGGGCCCCAGAGGTACCATGCCTCTAGGTGGAGTCATCCTCTGCATCGGTCCTCCCATGCTTGGATGCCCTGAAACATGAACAATGATATACACCCAGAAAGTTAATGTTAATTTGAAACTTTTGATTGAAGAGTAAAGATTTGTCAGATTAGATTTTTACCAGTCATGCACTTCCAAACTGAAGGCTACTAGATGGAATAGTTTCTTTAAAAACTAAAACTTCACCATGTATTATTTTGATTTGCTGCTTTAAAATCAGATAATAGCATCTTTCTATGGTTGATGTCATTCATTCCAAGACTTTTAATAAAATCTTCCAAAAGATTTACAAAACTTGATGTTTAAAATTCAGCCTATAGCTGACAGCCCTGTATGAAACATACAGCGTGCTATGATAGCCAGTTGTACTCTCTGGTGATCAAAGACATAATTATTCACCCAAGCCGACTGTGTTGACAAAAATTGCCTGCCAGTGCAGGCAACAGCATTGTTTTTTTTTAAGCCAACAAAGCTTTTAGTTTAGTCAGTTTTAAGTCAGATTTTTTAAAATCATATTTGATTTGATTGTTAGCTTGTCAGGTGTACTGACAAGCTAACAAACACTGCAATTCTCATACTGCATTAAAACCTTTTTGGTTTTGCAGGAAATTGTCTTCATAGTCTTATCTAGAGGGCACAGAGACTCAAATACATTCCCTTACTCTGCTACTTTTACCTACTACTCTCCAATTTGGCATTATTTGCTGTTGTTTCAAATTTTAACTTTATGTTTTCTGCTTTTCTCTCTAATTGGAAGTTACACCTGACCTGGCTCTGTGTTTAGCTGTGACCCTGTCCTGGAGGGGGGCATCAGCTGAGTTACTTCTGCCAAAAACGTCATGTTCCATTTCTACAGATGACACATTTGGCCCAGTATTTCAGTTTTTAATCCTGCTTCTCTCCTAGACATAGCTACTGTCTGGTCTTTTACTATGGCTAACTGCATGTGCTCGCTTTCATCCTCTAGACTTGAACACTGGCTCAAGCTTTTATGCTTAGCTGTCTTCCGCCTCTAAAGGAGCTACTACTGCCTTTTTACGTTTTACTTTTCTTTCACATATAAAGTACTCGTGGATCAGTGCTTCTTTTTTTCCTCTTTGTGTGTATGCTCTGTTCTCTTAAACCCCCAGTCAGTTATGGCAGCAGGCTGCTCACACTGAGCCTGCTTCTGCTGTTTCTACCTGTTAAGGGGAAGTTTTCCTCTCCACTGTCGCTAAATGCTCGTCCAGGAGAAGTGAATGCTGCAAGTCAGCTCAATGTAATCTGCCGGGTTTCTTAGATATAAAGCTTTTTAACCAATTTGAATAATAAGCAGAATTTGACTGCATTGTTTGTCATTTGTTTGTGAACTGGAATGTATGTAATTGACTTGGAATCTGTGTGATTCGACTGAATTGACTTTGTAAAGTGCCTTGAGACGACATGGCAAGAAAATACTTCAGTGTCATCACTGCCATATTCTTAACAAGTATAATATTGCAAGTTTTAACAACTGAATAATGTACATAAACATATGTCTGGTTTTCAAGATTACATGAGGTGAGATGAGGTGAGTGTAGGTTTCCCAAATGCAGAACCTCTTTTGGCAAATCAGTGTCCTCAGGTGTGACAATACAACAATGGAACATATTGCCAACAGAACTATCATCATGTACAGACTTTCACAAGGTTTCAACAAACAATGGTTCTTTCAAATCAAACCTGTTCTCAAACTGTGAGCTGATGTGTGGAAGGGGTGCCTACAGTGGAGTATTGGGAGTATAGATGTTATTAATAACTGTATATGAATTGTGTTTATATGCTATTGGAATGTTTTGGGATAATGTTTTTTAAATGGACTGTATTTATTAAATAGCATCAGACTGAATCATTCATTTTTTTTTTTACAGTCCTGGAGCTATAGCCTGGTACGATACATCACTCCTTTCTGAGGTTAGTATTTGTACACTGTTTCTGCTTAAATAAATAAATAAATAAAAAATGGTGTTATAAAAATAAACTGAATTAAATTCAATTGAATTATGATTCACAGGAGAATGAACTTTGTTTTTTATGCTTTGATTTTAACACCCTTGTCAACAGTTTAATCAAGAGTTAATCTCACAGAAGATACAGGAACAGAGAGGTAAAGTCATGTCAGAGCTGTGTATTGTAATAGTGGTTACCTTGCTGTCTTGTGGGGTCCATCCCTGTAGGTAACATAGGCTGGCTGCCTGGAACTCCTCCAAGCCCCTAGGAAGGGAACAGCATTAACACATCAGCACTGCGGCCACAGAGACTGCTTATTTCCACCACCCAGTTACTGTGGCTTTCAAGAGTATTCAGAAACGCTGAACTTTTTCACGTTTGTGAGCTACAACAACAAACCTCACTGTATTTTACTGGGTGTCAGAAAACGCGTGTGTGCAGGACCAACATGCAGATCAGGAGCTTCGAGTAGTATGGTGAGTTGATAAGTTCTTTTAAATAACTAATACATGAAACCTTACAGGCAGGCAGGCCACAGAACATGGAGAAGAAGTTAAACAGTACGATCCACTAGTGAAAGCAGAAAACCAAAGAGAATAAATACTGAGGCATGGAGGAAAATGGACCAATGAACCTAGGGAACTAATCAGGAGGAATATGAGGGGGCTGGTGACCAGGAATGCAAGGGAACTGATTGAAGAGATTAAATTCAGGGGAATAACAACGCATCTAAGACAACAAAGAAACTAACATAAACAGAAAGGAACAGATTCACAAGGAAACTTAAAATATCTAACACAGGAATCTTCTAAACACAAGAATGAATGATTAATCTAATCAACCTGAAATGAACAGAAACAACAACAACTGAAAAACATATCAGTGCAGAGAGAACCGATAGAACTCAAACTCAAAACCTAACAGAGGTGGATCGTGACACTGGGACTGTATGTGACTTGTGATATATTGTGTGGTGTGGCAAGAATGTCATTGTCCCATTTAGGGGTTTCTGCTCCCATGTAGGGGACACAGCAAACAGCGGAATACAGATATCTGATCAAATGAAATATAACTTTTTGGCCTAGAGGCAAACACACTATTTGTGGTGAAAAACTAACACACTTAAACACAGCCTCCCCACTGTAAAACATAACATTAGAACAAGAGCACCATGCTGTGGAGATGCTTGTCTTTAACAGAGTCAGGAAAGCTGGTCAGAGTTGAAGTTAGACAGAGCTAAACACAGCAAGACTGGGAGAAAACTTGGCAGAGGATGCAAAAGATTTGAGACTGGGGAGGAAGTTCATGTTCCAGCACATCAAATGTGTTAAACTTACAGCAGGAGCTGCAATGGAAAGCTTTAGATCAAGTTATACTCATGTTTTACAATGACCCAGTCAAAGTCCACACCCAATTGAGGATTTGTAAGAAAACTTGAAAATTAACACTCTCCATCCAATCTGACCTGGACTGAGCTATTTTGTAAAGAAAAATGTCAGTTCTAGATGTAACAAGCTGGTAGAGACACAGTGCCAAAAAACTTGCAGCTGAATCTAAATTCCCTACTCTGTATTGGTATATATAGTAATGTGTCATAAGTTGAAAAAGTTTAATAGGTATGGAAACTTTTGCTGTAGGTCTGGACGTGAAGGTGTCACAGCAGCTCTCACCTGATTAGGTAGTCTTAGGGGTGGTCTGGGGCCTCCGGGGTATCGAGGTGACATGAAGGGCTAAAAAAAGAGGAAAATAAAGCATCTGAATGTTTCTCAATAAATGTGACAACCGTCAGGATAACCCAACTCATACAGCGTGAGTTGTCAAGCAAGAGGTCATGTTACCTAAAAAAGAAGTTCTACAAATCAGGGATGACAGTCAGGAAAGCATACACCCCAACTCAGTGTGTAGTTCTCGGCTGATTTTCTGCCGTAAAATTGTTATCCAACAACATTTAGCAATGCTGCTGGGGTTGAGCTAACATCAGTGTGGTCAGAAAGGCTTTTATGCAGTGTAGGGAAGGCAATGCCACAATGTTCCACTAGAGTGCAGTAGTCATCTTTGTTTGATTAGGATGATAGCATGAAAAATTGGTAATAATATCATTAAAAGGACCAACCCTTATAGTATTTGTTAAACTGATAAATTTGAATAAAAGCTTTTCTACAATAAGCAACCGATCTTCTGCCCAGACCCAGGTTTGATTTTCTAAATGCAGAGGTGGGAAATATCTTGGAAGCCTATTGATTTGGATGTTGGAAGCTATCGTCTGTATTTGACTAATAATGACAGTTAATGAATTACAGAGCATAGAGACATTCAGAGCTGATATGAGGCAATGCTGCTCTTGTACTTCCCACCTTGGATTTATTCCTTTCAGGCTGTTTTCTCTTCATCCTGTGGTTTACCCTCACACATAAAGACATTTAAACTATACATTAATGGTTTTACCACTGCTAAAGATTCAGAAAACTACAAATCCGAGGCACCACACGAAAGGCAGCTGTTTTCTTTCATTTTCTTTCAGAAGACACTAGTCCTGCACTGTCTAAAATGCCTTGTTTGCAGTTAAGATATTTCCTCCTTCACTTATCTGGATCGTCCTGAAAGGAATTTGCTTAATGCACGTATACTTTGAATGAAAAATTCGCAGCTGCCTCTTCACTCTACTCTTTTTTAGCACTTAGAATTTGGTCAGTCAAAGCAGCCTTAAGATTTCTGAAGAAGTATCTAACAGAGTTAGGAGCTAAAACGAATACACACCAGTAGAAAATATGGGAAAATAGTAATTTTTTAATTTTGCTTGTAGAAATCTTGTAAAACAGCCATTAAATTGAAAGTACAACTAAAACGTCTTTGAAGGAACAGTTTTATCTGTTCAGTTACCGTCAAAGGGGCTAAAAGGGCCACATGGAATGTAGTATATTTATAGAGAAATAAAAGGGAACAAGACTGAGTGTAAGTGTTTGTGTGTGCACCCCATACTTGAAAGAACCCTGGAGGAACCGGCCCCACTGGCATGCTCTCTCCTGGGGGAAGATTCCCGAGAACGGGGCTGGGAGCTGCTGCAGCGCTCTGAAGACATCAAACAGACACAAAAACAGAATTTCAAAACACATTTTTGACCACATACTGCTCAAAAAAACGACGGTACCTTGCAAAGGTATTTATAACCGTTGAACGTTTTAACATGTGGCACAAAAAACCACAAACTTCAATATACCTTATTGGGAGGGTTTTATGTGATAGAACAACATAAAACTGAGCATAATTGTGAAATAAAAGGAAGAGGAAACGGTTTTCAAAATTTATGACAAGTAAGAATCTGACAACTGCATTATATTCAGCCTCCTATAGACTGACATTTGTGAAAGAGTAACAAGAACAAAACCATTGTTGAAACAGAGCCATAAGAAGTCCCCCCAAAGTTTACCACAAGCCATGTAGGGGACACAGCAAACGTGGGAGAAGATACTCTGGTCAAATTGCACTGCACATCACCCTAAAAAAACAACATAACCACATGAAACATGGTGCTGGAAGCATCATGCTATGGTGGTGTTGTTATAGCATGGATGGGAAAGCTAGCCAGAATTGTTAGGGAGATAATTAAAGTTAAATATGAGATGACCTTGCTGCCAAACACTCGAGATTAGGGTGAAGGTCCATCATGGTCCTAAACATATAGACAGAGCTACAGTGGAATAGTTTAGATCGCAGATTTTTCCCATGGTAGAATGATCTAGTCAAAGTTCAGAGCTAAATTCGAAAGAGAATCTGTGGCAAGGCTTTAAGCGTCTAGATGTGCAAAGACATATGCCTCAAAGACTTGCAAGTGTGTTAAGCGTGTCATCAAGTGTTAAGATTTGCTTAGTTAACTATTTGGATATTCCAGCTCTAATATTTTACATTAAATAATCTAATGAACATTTTACAAGAATTGAAATGAGAGCCACCATTTCCCTTACTGGGATGTTTCCTGTTTCTACTGATACTCAGCAAGGATGGACCAGTTTTATTTTTGTACATTGTATTTTTTTTGTTGCTGTTGTTGTGCTTGTCCCTGATGGGGGGTGGGGGTGGGGGTGGGTGGGGTGGGGGGGGGGGGGGGGGGGGGGGTCTGGATCATTTCAGCAGAGTCCCCCTGACTGCTTCCTGTGGTATTGTACTACTAACCCTTGTGTTACCACCAAATTCTGGTCTCTCTCATATCCTATTCAGAAGAACAGGGCAGGAAACATCCAGAAATATAGGCAGGGATGTAGGCAGGATTTACAACTGTGTCTATGTGACAATGGTATAGAGAGTGTGTAAATGTTCTCTGTATCTACTGTTCTGTGTTTCTGATCTTCTGTCTCACTGTGATAACTAGATGAAAAGAGGTATGGTGAAATTCACCCACAGTCTCTGAAGTTTCCGCCAGCTGACTTTTTAGGTCAGACAGGAACAAGGTTTAACTGGAGCTGAGATGAAAGCAAAGTGACGACACTCCTGTATCCTCAGCTGCTCCACCCCACCGCCCTCGCTGCTCCCGCTGCCTCCTTCACATCTCTCCGTCATTAATGCTCGGCAGCAGGGAGCGGGATCCACAGCAGCTTTTGGATTCCATGTTCTGCTGGAAACATAGCCTGAGTTTGTCCCAGCGGACGAGTGTACCGATAGACACAGGTGGATAAAGTATACCTCCATTGGTTCAGCGATGAGAGGCTGGATTTGGTTTGTTTTTCTGTTTGTGTGTGTCTGCGTTCTGGTCAAGTGTTTAACATCATGCACATCATGATTTTTGTGAGTCCCCCTCTTCTTGTTCTCCCACTCCATTCCTGTGCACTGTGGATTACCCAGCATGCCTTGGCTTACCAGCAGCCTGGAGGTCTGCTGAGTTTGCCTTCATGCTCAGAGGAAGAAGCAGGGAAAGGAGGACAAAAAGGAGATTATGACTGTATGTGAGCATTTGAAAGAAAGCCTATGCAGGACCAAAAAACTGAAGGAGGAGAGGAAAAAAAAACATACCTGACCTGCTGACAAAGCAGCAATTTCTAAATACAGCAACAAGAAAAAAATAAATAGCTGCAATCACAAGAAGCCAGGATGTCAGCTCCTTGAAACCAGCAACATATTCGATCTTCTGAAGTTCACCGCATGAGAAAATAAGTATAGAAGAAATTATGAACTCAAGCAGAAATAATGTAAAGGTTTGTTCTCATGGCATGGATAAACTGTGGGAGTCCATTGGTTTCCATGGAGATGTGCATGTACAACTTGTATGATAGAACTCTGAGCTCTGAGACCTCATTAGTAAAATCATTGCAATGCCGCATTTACTGGCACTCCTTGTGAAGATATGTAAAAAGGCTTCAAATAAAATGATCTTGTACTGCTGAAGAATAATCTAATGCTGAAAAAATGAGACATCTTTTCAATGAGGGAAAAAAAATCCCCAAAACAATTTTTTTTTTAACAAATTTGGTACCTCCAACAATCCCTATAAATAACTGTAACTGAAGCATGATTTCAGTTTATCGAAGTTTCTTGGAACTTGTAAATGGTAATCCATGAATTTCTGTGTGGCTGGGGTGTTAAAGGACGTGACACAAAGGCCCATTTCTCTTAACCACTGGCCTATCTTCTGGATGAGGACCCATATTGATCTTGTCACCATGCACAGTAAGCAGGATAGTAAGAAAGTAAAACAAAAACAAAAATCCAAACCTCACTGTTGGAGAAATGCAGCAAAGAGTGTCATCCCGCAGTTATCAGGTTCATAAAATAACCATAAGATGCTATCTATATGCAACCATTAAAAAAACTCCCTGAACTCTTATGGGAGTTTAACTTGTACTATGTGCTTTGGTCAGGTGAGACGAAGACTGGGTTTTTAAGCAACAAACTCCAAGTGCGTTTGGTGTGAAACAAACAATGGCCCTTAGCGTCCACCTATACATAACTGTGGGCACTTAGTGCCTTTCATTTTCAAAACATGTCAAAAGTGACCAAAATTCATTTTTAAATGTCAAATTTGAAAATTAAAATGTATTAACAGAAATGCCTTTGCATTTTAAAGTCATAAATGAAATTGCTAATAGATAATCCAAACTGCATTTTCGTTTTCTTCTTCCAGACTGCTCATTGTGTAACACAACTAAAGAAATAACTAAGAGGAAATTGCTTTTTCGTTTTCATGCCCGCGTCCGCAAAAAGTGTTCCATAAATCAATTTGACTTCGCAATTCCTAGCAATGCAGGAGAGTGACGTCAATGGCAACTCTTCTTCTCCTGCCCCAGACCGCACCATTATGCATCTTGTACATTAGATGGTGGAGACTGCACGCAACATGGCGCTCCCTCATACCATCGCACAATCCTTGTGTTTGCGGCTGATTTTGTGAGAAGCATGTGTCTGCAGACTCGAAGACCGCAGTTTCAGACCTGCGGTTCCAGATCTCTTCTCTTCCGCGACAAATTGGATCTTATGCAAACTCAGCTCCCTGATGCACACTAAGTTGCATACAGCTGGGATGCCATTGTATAAACGTTCACCCATGCAGCCCTGGACCTCAGAGAGGTTACATTTCAAATGCTTAATGTTTCTGTGATTATGGCTCTGTCCGGCAGAGTAGTTGCCTGAGTGCCAAGAAAAAGCCCAACAGATTTACTTTCACAAGTGGAGCATTACAGCTAGATCTTTAAAGCTCTGCTTGATATTTATAAAAGAAACTTTATTAGAAACTGCTTTGGGATTATTTAAGTTGTTACAGACATGGACAGAAACGAAAAGATTAAAAAAAAGGAGCACGAAAGACACAGAGGTGGAGCAAAAAGGAAAAGGGGAGAGAAGGAAAAAAAGATGGAGGGGAGAAAGAAGGATGAAGAGAATACAAGATAACACCCTGCTTGCTTCTACACCTGCGGAAACGTTCATATTACCAGCTTTTTTACAAAAAAGTGCATGGCACTTATGAATGCAAGATGTATTTAGTGGCAAATGCGGCTCAATATAGAATATGTGTGTATCTGTTAACACCTAAATCTAAACAACTGTGGGTCTGAGTGTGAGCGCGCTTGTGTATACAAGGTTTCTCCGTAAAAATATGCAATAGCGAGTGTGAGGAGCCACAGACCTGCCCCCCTGGACCTGGGACAGATACGGAGGAGATCCGAGCCATAGTCATCCAAAGACCCCCCAGAGCACGGGAACCCCAAGAGAACCATCGCCGCGACTACCACAACCCCCCCAGGGAAGAGCAGGGGAGAGTCCCAGGGGAACCACTCAGCAGCCACATTGCAGAAGCCCCAGGGAGTTGCAGTGACGAGCCAACAGGCCCCGCCAGCAACCGTCTACCCCCGAGCAGATCCAGCCATGGACCCAGAGACCCGAGACCCACGGGACATATCACTCCCCAAGCAGAGGCCTGACAGAGCCCAGGCGTCCAGGCCCCGGCAAGCAGCTACCGGGAGTGAGCCGGCACACACACCAAAGCACCCAGTCCCAGACACTGAGAACCGCAAGTACAACAGCGGGCAGAGACACCAACCACCGGCAGGTGGCATAAAAACACTCACACCCATGCACCCAATGTAAAGACAAACAACAATGGACGTCGTATACGTCCATGAGTCCCCCACCCCCAAGGAACCCCGACATGAATTTCCCCACAGGGCCACCCCCAACCAGGACACATATCAAACACATGCCATAGAACCCAAACGCCATGAATCCCTTCCTCACTGCACAGGGGCACACCCCCACAGGTGAGTTCCATCCCCGAAAAGCCGACGAAGTCACACCCACACAGTGCAAGCTCCACACACAGCCCCACTCTAGGCACCCCCACCGCATCCTGCCCCCCACCACACAACGCACTGCGACGGCAAGGCAAGGCAAGGCAAGGGCCTCTGCTCAACGCTATCCCAGCCGCTGTCCACAGGCGCAACAGTGCAGACACCACAGAGCATCGCGCCCACAACGGAACCCAGCAAGAGGTCCCCAGCCAGTGGCAAGCACCCGGGGCCGGCGTCCCCCTCCACGCCCCCTGCAACCACACAAACACACCACATCACTGCCACTGCAACGATAACCCAGGGAGAAACATTATCCAGCTCAGCTCTACCATTGCCATTCAGTCGATCCAAATGCCAGCCCCTCCACGCCACCCTCTAGCCAGCCGCCCTGATCCCCTCCCCACTGGTATACTGTGTTCTAGGGGTTCTTTTTGTTTTTTGTCAATGGTGTAAACTTAAGAAAAGAAAATGTAAAATGTTCTCTGTCAAAAATGTAGCTGTACTTAGACAACATGAATTTAAATCAAACAGAGTGGTATTTGAAGACCTTTAGTTTTTTATTCAAGAACAATGTCAGGATTTGACTTGTCAAAATCTTGTTTGCCAGCTTTGTGAAAATACGAATTCCCAGCCAGGCTCAGCTTATTATAACACTTAACCTCTGTCAACACAAATGGACCACAGATTGTTAAACACTGTTAATGAGTCCAGTATTTCAACCTCTCTCACATAAGCATTTACCATGTGAGAGAGGTGAAAGTGAAAAAAGTGCAAAGTGAGAAGAACAGGAGAAGAAAAGCAGCTGTACAGATCACCACTGCAGGACAGTGCAACTAGGTGAAGAGTCTTCAGGTACATTTCTGAGTGAACGTAAACTCAACTTAACACTGCTGCAAGTTTTTTATCACTCTTGAGCTGCTTGGGTTCACTGCACTTTTTAATTTGTGCACAAATTGTAACAGCCATTACAAACCCTGATTGTTCTCAAATTAAATTCTAAGCTGTTAAATGAAAACTAAGTTATATTTGTTTTTTGCACTTCATTACTTTTAATGAAGCAAGTCATTTCAAGCCCCCTCCAAGTTATCTGACCAAATACCTTCTTTACAGTTTTAACTCTCTACTCTTTGCTGAAGTAAAACACTTTTGACAACATGCTTATCTGCAATTTTGTGCAACGTTGTACACAACAATCCTTACAATCAATCTTTCTCATCAAAAGCGAGAAATCTGAACGACTGCAGAAGCACCGGCCTGTAGCCAGATAAACACCTGCATCTTCTGGTAAGAAATGTTTGTTTCATAAATTATTCAAAATACCATCCCTGAAGCGAATATCAGAGATATACAAGACAGATAGAGACAACCACAACCAATGGATCTGCAATAATAGTTCAGAAAACAGTCAAACGAGATCAGAAAATGAGTAAAAATCAGGTGATTTCTCATTCAGATAACTTAATGCCCAGTTAAAATTAGGGTAAATACTATACTGGTAAAAAAAAAGCCTAGAAGTGTTTGAACATTGACTTTTTATTTGTCTTGTAAAAGTATCCATCCCACTTTACCTTCTTCACATTTTGTAACAATAATGCCACAATCTTTTTTAAGGTTTTGTGGCACTAGTGGCAATTATTCATTAGTCGCTAGA